>JBAMJV010006579.1:0-75236 GCA_037951105.1 Echinarachnius parma
CTGTAATCTACTTGTTGATGCCTTTCATGATGAAACACCCAGACAAATTGATTGTCTAAGTTTACTCCGAGAGACTCAGAAATGTTGAATAAGTATATGTATACACATAGGCGTACCCAGGGGGGGGGGGGGAGTTCCAACCCCCCCCCCCCCCCCCCTTCGACCCCAAAATGGCTGTTTTGGGGGGGTTTGAACCCCCCCTTTTCAAATTTTAGCCGGTCTCGAGACTACTTTTAAGCGGTCTCGACCGTCTCAAACCTGGTCTCGACCGACTAAAACCCGGTCTCGGCCCCAAAAATTGTCCAAGATCTTTGTTTTTGACAAAGTAACCTCCCCCCCCCCCCCCCCCCCGCCCCCCCCCCCCCCCTTAAAAAATCCTGGGTACGCCACTGTCTATACACAGTATATATTTGCACAAAGAGGGGCGAAATAACGATGATACATTGTATTTATTACACATACATGTTGCACTCATTGTTCGGAGTCACGTTGTCGTCGTCTCTGCTCCGGAGACGTAATTATGAGCCCACCTACACCAGCCTTCCGGAGGGCATCATTCAGGTCATGTCGATGACCACCAGTTCTGGTCTTCCAGTCTGCAAGGACTTTTCGTGTGGCTCTATTGAAGTCGTTGTTACAACTAGCTAATATGGAGTCGGCATGGTTGTGACCCTTCTCGTCAAGATGAAGGCATAACTTGTGGAATTTGTCGTGAGGGAATTCGTCCGCAAGCTCATACATTTCATCGTCAATCACATTTGGAGACCTGTAGTAAGTAGTTATTCAACTGGTTAATGTATTACATAACATTTAAACGATTTTTAAAGCAAATATGTTTAAAAACGATATTTCAATTTCTGCATACATCTTTAACATCATAATCTTACAAATCAAAATATAAATTTCAGCACAATAGACATGATTAATCACACTAAGCATTAAAATAGCATGGACATTTTTAATCAAAAGTAGTGAAATTGTATATCATTGGAAACATTGAAGTTTAATGATTATAATTATGAATATTGGTTTACCCATAACTTGTATTTTAAAGACTCATTAGCAAAAGAAACCCCCCTTGATACAGCTGTGAAAACAGGAAGTAGATAACTTCAAAGCGGAAGTTCACACACCGTACTACTCTTAATGTTTATTTGGTTCCATGACATATGCTCCGCCGACATATGCTCCGCCGACATTTGCTCCGAAAAATGCGACAAATGCTCCGCGACAAATGCTCCGCGATATTTGCTCCGCCGACATTTGCTCCGCCGACAATTGCTCCGCCGACAAATGCTCCGCCGACATTTGCTCCCGCGACAAAAGCTCCACCGACATTTGCTCCGCCGACAAATGCTCCGCCGACCATTGCCCCGCCGACATTTGCTCCGCCGACAATTGCTCCGCGACCAAATGCTCCGAAGATGCGACAATTGCTCCGCCGACAATTGCACCGCTAACGTTTACTCCGCCAACATTAGCTACGTCGACAATTGCTCGGCCTGCAAAGACGACATTTTGTTAGTATCCGGGGGGGGGGGGGGGGCTCAAAGCACTGGTAGCTGAATGTTACTATGGTAACTGTCAGCGAATGACAAATCGTCAGAGCCGACAAGTTTCATGAAATGCCCCCATTGTCTCAATGTTCAAACTTCTGAAGCTGATATTTCATGTCTTGGTGGGGGGGGGGGGGGGGGGGGTGGGGGCGTTTAGAAGTGTCACAAATTGGGCCCTCGTTGTTCAGTGAACGATGAACAAATCTAAACAAAATTGGAACTCCGAAAATTTAACAGTGGGTGAAAATAACGTTCTTTGAATTTTGATAAAACGTGGATAAATTTTGAACTCATGCGGAATAATTTCTTGATTCATAAAGAGTCTGAGTAATACAAATGCAGTGATTATAAAGACTTTTCTTTTTTCTATTCATGATCGATCTTAACACCAGTATCATGCCCTGCAGCGGGTACAAAATGCATGTGCCAGACTTGTTTGTAATTCGTCAAAGTTTTGTCATATTTCTCCTTTGTTGAAAACATTACATTGGTTGCCTGTTAAACAACGTATTAATTTTAGAATTGTGTTGATTGTGTATAAAGCAATGCATGGTCAAGCCCCAAGTTATATAATTGAATTACTTTCGTTGCAATCACATTCTCATTATAATTTGAGAAGCTCACGTGATACAATCCTCTTGGAGTTACCCAAATTTTCTGCCAAAACAAAGATAACTTTGGGAGATCATGCATTTGTTTGTGTCGCCCTGAAGCTATGGAACAGCTTACCATTTTAATTGAAACTATTGATACATTTAAGTCTACGTTAAAAACCCATTTGTTTAAGCAGGCATTTCCATAAGACTGTTTGTTTGTACGTTCTGGTCTTGTTTGTTTTTGTTTACTTAAAAATGAGCTTTCATAAGCGCAGTAGAGTATATATTTAGAGTAGCTGCGCTATACAAATGTTCGTATTATTATTATTATTATTACTATGAGGGTCCGTGGTTCGACTCCAGTCGAACCCCAATGTAACATCAAAAACTAAAGCCAGTGTTGTGTGTTATTGCGCCTCCCCTTCTGCTACTAGATGCAGGCTGCAGGGTCACGCATCCTTACAACACTGGGCTTGACTGCCCCCCCCCCCCCCCCCCCCACACCCTGTATAAAGAAACGTGAAACAAACAAACCAGCCAATAAAATATTTGAATGAATCGATGGTTACTGAATCGATTGTACTCCAATTTCACAAGAGATTCACATAACATATAAAAGCGCACTTCATACCAAAGGTACTTGAGAATTCATTCAAGAGTTTAATCTTCAGCGGAGTAAATGTCGGTGGAACAATTATGGTTGAGGAACATATGTGACCCGTCCTACGTAGAAGAACCGAAAGTCGACAAAGTTGATTTTCTGGATTTGTATTTAGTTCGATTCAGCAATATCTAAGCTTTAATATGATACAAAGTTTGTCTCATAATGATTCTGCAACGCGGAGTTATTGACGCTTTTCTAAGGCAAATATTGAACGGTCTGGAAATAAGATGCCGAGAAAATAGCTCAAGAAACTTTACATCCATTTCGAAAGTGAAATTAGCGTTTTAAGCAGGCCATAAATGAACCGATTGCATGAATAGAATGTCGTAGCAACCTTTATTCAATTTTCTTGAAAACTTGCATATCAGTAAATATGTATGATATACACCTTCCCTCCAGAAACTGTTGAATATTATCCATGCATTGTAGAGATATGAACAGATTTAATTACAATTTAAGTGGGTTTGGAACGATAAACTGTACACATCGAGCACATGATACAATAGCGAGCACTTTCAGGTAACAAAAGGGATTCCGCTCTGGCTCTGTTTATTGTTCGATTAATCGGTATTGACTGGCAGTTTGATTTTAGGAATGCAAACTTGCGTCTGGTGCGTAATGTAAAAACTATTACAAAGAACAGTATGTTGATACGTGAAAAGTAAAACGGGGTATCGAAGCTAGACATTTTGGAGGGGGAGGCCCCAGGTACCAAAGGGGGAGGGGGGGGGGGGGGGGATCCGTTGGTACAGGGTTTGTTTTCGTTCTTTTGGCGGGGATGCCCGGGGATGTCCCTTAGCAAATTTTGAAACAGGTGTCTAAGTAACGGAGGCGAGCCTCGGTCAACTTCAAAATGAGGGTATATAAAAGAGTGGGATTGTGCTTTAGCCAACTTAAAACAAGCTCTAAATAGCGTTTTTTTTTGGTGGTGTGGGGGGGGGGGGGGTATGCCTTATTATAAATATTATGAACTACTTAAATATTTAGTACGACAAATTAATTCTACATACGATTAATGAATGTTATGTTACAGGGCCCAATTCTTTAATCTATATAATACTCACACTCAACCAGTGGTGTACATAGTGTATGAGGTTGGAGGGGGGGGGGGGGGGGGGGGTGGGTGTGCAGTTAATTGGATAGGACTTGGGTCGTATTGTCATAAACATACTTTGTCAAACTCAATAGGGCCACTATACAATGGAGGCCATTTGGATTACTAATCTCCGTGCAAGCGACCGCGCAGTCAATAGGGATTAAAGAATCTCGATGTGCGCTGGCCGTTCTTGACGGCTACCGAGATTCCAACTTAGCACAAAGGGGTTGTTAAGAGGCGGAGCTTAATATCGATCGCTTTTAGAGGCAAATAATTTTGGAACGCAAACTTTTCAAACCTGCAAAAAACATGCTTCAAAACTCTGCTTAATTTTTACCTCTCCACTGGATATTTGTACTGGATATTTTGCGTACCGGTAGAACAGATATCAGGGAAATGTATGAGGCAATAATATTTTTTTTCACTTTTTCATGCAATTTCAAATCAATCGTGATTTCTGAGGTTCGACATCTTGCGACTTCTGGCTCCTCTGCGGATGGCGAGGCACATATGTTGTTTTTGGACCATTTGAAGTACTGTCATCTTCAGAGCATATATTTCTGCGGAGCAATTGTCACCGGAGGAAATGTCGTATCTCCGGAGCATATTTCGGCGGAACAATTGTCGGCTAAGCAATAGACCGCTTCTGTAATGTATGCAAATAATATGCGCATGACGTCAGACTCCCCGTTGGCAAGCTTAACAATAGTAACTAGGTCCGGCAAGCTCCGGCAAACTTAGCTTGCCGACCTAGTTACTATTGTTAAGCTTGCCAACGGGGAGTCTTATTCATGCGCATGTTATTTGCATACATTACAGAAGCGGTCTATTGTCGC
Organism: Echinarachnius parma; assembly: GCA_037951105.1. Classification (NCBI taxonomy): domain Eukaryota; kingdom Metazoa; phylum Echinodermata; class Echinoidea; order Clypeasteroida; family Echinarachniidae; genus Echinarachnius; species Echinarachnius parma. The sequence continues at coordinate 4,749 of JBAMJV010006579.1, forward strand.
ATATTCGAAGCATTTTCGGCGGAGCAATTGTCGCATCTTCGGAGCATTTGTCGGCGGAGCAATTGTCGGCGGAGCAAATGTCGGCGGAGCAATTGACGGCGGAGCAATTGTCGGCGGAGCAAATGTCGGCGGAGCAAATATCGCGGAAAATTTGTCGCGGAGCATTTGTCGCATTTTTCGGAGCAAATGCCGGCGGAGCATATGTCGTGTCACCGTTTATTTGGTCTTGAAGTTTTTCAAGCATGTTTTTTCTTTCTTCGGTAACAGTGTTACAAAAAGACAAATCTGAACTAACACTTCTGCATGCCGCCAACCAGCCAACTTAGTCATGATAGTTCTCTAGATCTAAACACCACGCATGTGCTTGACTTCTGTAAGTGATTCGCTGACGGCAATTGTATGATGAATAACATGTATATTACGCACATAATGGAAGCATCGTGTAAAGACCAACAACTTAGGGCTCGTCTCGTCTACACATTATCGTATGGGAGTTGAATTTATGAGGGGTAATTATTTGGAGGCCCACAGGAGCCAAAAGCCCACAAAACGCCCCACACACATGCCATTTGGTTAAGTGTTTCCCCGTTAACTCAATCTATGTGAAAGAGCTATTGGAGTAATAGTTTAGTGAAGATACTGAAAGCAAGTTTTATGTCATTTAACGTCTCATGGTCTAATTCTTGACATACTTCGGCGGACATTTTGAGAATGAAAATGGCCGTCATTGGTAAAAGGTATGATGATTCTTAAAACTTCAACTTGTGTATTAACAATATGAGGTATTTAAACCAAAAAACAAATATAATTTATAATTTGTAATAATGGCAGTTCGTGGTAGCCTGTAGTCTATCCCAGCTGTAGCCCTTTAGTGCTTGAAATAATGAACGGTCGCTGGGACCATGGGGTAGTAGAGTCCATGCTGGGACAATTTCATTGGTCTATTTATATGAAGACCCCTTATTATATATTTCGTGTTTGCACTTGATGTCCAAAACAAATTTAAAATTGATTTTAGGTCAACCGCAATCAATATAAAAGAAATGGGTCTCAAGAGTTAGAATTCTCAGTGTTTTGTTTCTTTTTTGCATAACATGAATTATGTATCACTGTAAACTTTAACATTTCACCAGCTCAATGCACACAATATCCTGCAAAATAAGGACACAATCTTTATCTTTATCAAAACATGAAGAATATTACACACAAAAAACTTCCTTCGGACCACACACACACAAATACCGAAATCCTCGTACTATGCAAACGTGGACATGTGTGTATGTGTCATATTGATATTTCACTGCCCAACCGAGGACTATTGTGTATGTGTTCGAAATTCAACAGCACAACCGTGGACGTACGGGGTGCACGTTTTTCCGGATTTTTGATGCGCGCGCATATGAATGGAAATCGAATTAGCAATTGTCTGCCCTAGTTATTTGCAAATGAGGACGGTCCACGGATGGAAATGTGTCCGTGGTTGGATAGTAGTGGCATACACGTATATCCTCGGTTGGGGGTGCTTACAAACTCACACACACACACACACACACACACACACACACGCACGCACACACACACACACACACACACACACATATATATACTTACATACTCACACACACACACACACACGCACATATACACACACGTACGCGCACACATACATACACACCTACACACACAAAACATAAATTTATTCAATTCCTGAGCCATGGTCGTTCAACGATAGCCCTAAAATTGCTAACAATAAGATAATGTAAGAAAAAGCGCAAGGCTTACGTCATGTAACAGTCATATTAAATCCGTAATGTATTGTAACGTACCTTTCTTCTATCACTTCTTGAGGCAAGGAGTGCTGCATGTTGGGAAAGAACCAATATGTAATACATTGCGTTACTCATCGAAGGTTTATATCGCAAAACAATATCAATAATTTCCGAAGTAGTATGATAATTTCTTTATGAAACATACTGTGTCCAGCCTGTCAATTTTTCTCTACAGCTGGTCATCATTTAGAATATACATGTACGTCTATTAATGTCACGCTTTAACCCTAAAAAGACCGGGCTATTTGTGTTCTTTCTACGACCGGGGGGTTTGGGGGCCATAATGTACCCTCCCACCTTAAGATCCTTAAGAATTACTGCGGGTATTATTATTATTATTATTTTTTTTTTTAATTAACTCATTTCCAAATTTATGGTCATTTATGCAAATAAGGTCATTAAATTCACATTTCCCGATAAATCATAGATTTGTTCTCTCGACATATATTATTTAGACTAGTTTGAATAATAATACAACCAAAAATAGGAATAACCCTGGTTATCCCTTATGAATTTCAGTATGTATATTACATAATTTATTAAGGATTTCTTCTCTTTAAAACAAAAATGTATTTCATTGTTTTTTATTTTTGTATTCCTTACTACTATTTGTAGCCAAGAACAAACATCTAACATTAAAACACACCAAATAACCAAGGTTTTTGGAGAACATTGTATGTCCATATATGACCCAAAAGAGCGAAAGACATAATACATCAACGAGCTTTTCGCCAAAGAGTACGGGCCATGTGAACTAGTATTGGAAGAAGATGGGATTCTTGATAATGGCCATACGTGCAGGGTTCAAAGACTTGATTGAAAGAGCAGAGAATTGGTTGAAACAAATAAAAGGTTGAAGGAACGGAATATTTCCATGATAAATTATCCAGATAACAATTGTGATCAGAACCGTATGATAAAATAAATGTGTCTGTTTTCCTATAGTGTATTCTTATCCAGAGGAAAATACAAGAAACTTTTACATGCAAATGCATCCAAAACTAAGTAGTCTAACACTTTCATAAACTAGATGTAAATAAAAAGGATTTTCTTCGATAAGATTTGTTAGTTAAAAAAAAATACAGAGTGCCGAGGAAGTCATTTCAATGACTAAGGTCATCAGCGAAAGAAGTTAGTGCAAAATCAATACGTATTTGTTCGCTTTATTGATTTAGAAAAGAAGTATTTGACAGGTTGACGCTAATGGAGATACAACTGGGATGTCAGGATTGGACGATCGAAATGGTCATTGCCGAACGGCTCCGTGTCAAATTGCCATTTGAAAAAATATCAGAGGTAAAAATGTCAGTGCAAAAAATGTGAGTGGAAAAAATGTCAGATGTAAAAATGTCAGAGGTAAAAAATACAGTGGAAAAGAAATGTCAGTGGAACAAATTTCAGTGCATTTAAAAAAAAAGATAACACGATTTCAGCTGAATAATGAAAACCAACATTTTGTCAAAGCGATACATTACAGCATTCTTGATGTGGCGTTATTATAGTTTCAGAGGTCTTTAAGTATTAACTGTGTCTTTAAAGTGGCCAGGAAAACTAAACGCATGTTATCTTCTGTTCATCTCTATTTAGTGTACACATCAACTATTTGTAAACTATTTGACCCAAACATATTTTGTTTATTTTAAAACATTTTAGTAATTATTTTTCTCCATATTGTGAAGCCCCCACTTCTGAAAATGTCTCCAGAGTACAATTCTATTGTTGAACTGTTGTGACATCATCAGCCATTTACTACTCAGTTACAAAGAAGTTACCTTCACCCCAGCTGAGTGACTTATCACAATAGCATCACACGGTTGAATAAAATACCAACTCACACACCTTCAATTTCAATAGCTGTTGCTATGTCAGAAGAAAAGCACTGTCTAAGCTATTGCATGGAGGTATGCAGGGCATGCTTTTGTGTGGATGTTCTTTTTGTTCTTTTGTTAATCTCATGGTAGCTGACCAGTGATTGACAGATGATGTCACATTAGGTCAACAATATAATTTACTCTGGATGTTTTTTTAGGAGGTGGGGCTTGGCAACATGAAGAAAAATAAATGATAAAATGTTTACAAATATACAAAACATATTTAGGTCAAACCGTTTACAAATATTGAATGTGTACACTAATACAGATGAACAGAAATCAACATGCATTTGGTTTGCAGGGCCCCTTTAAGATCATCTTTGATGTCGTTTTTTTCTACTTAATCCAAACAATGGTCACCAATGCACGCGTTACCATGTGTTTAATGTTTTTGTTTCATATTGGGTGTAAGAACAAAAATAAGCTCGGTAGTTGAAAGTCGGAGTCGTAATTAAAACAACAAATTATCTCTTCACACAAAAAAAATATAAATTTTATATGAAAATATTTGTCATGAGAAAATCCATTTTTAGAGATGTGTGGCAGCCATTTCAACATACAATATCATGCACATCTACCAAACGATCGACACAGTAAATAGGAACTGTTATATTGAAGAATATGGGCACTAATGCATAGTAGTACTTCACGTCACTTTAGTTAAACCCTACTATCACTAACTGAACTCAAATGTTCATTGTGTGTATATAAGAGGCGGGGGTAGAGTTTTGAAAACGGCTATTCGGGCAAGAGCACGTCATATTTGGGCATGTCATATATTCGCCGGCCGAAATAATATCATATTCAGGTAAACTCTTGCATCTTTCGGGAAAGGTCATGTTCATTTTTAGGCAATATAACGTCAGTAATTGAGTCGGGCAAAACCGTCTCATATTCGAGCCAAACCCTGTTATTATGTAGAATATCATCCCCCGAAAAAAGTGCGCGGGATGAGACAAACTGATCCAGCTATTTGTATTAATTTAATTCAAACATAGAGGAAACTGACTAGAAATATTTTAAATGATTGAAGTGATTGCATCACTCTGTCTTATCCTGCGCACTTTCTTTGCAAAAGTTGATTTAATTATTCTTGGGTTAGTGCCCGGTTTATATAGCTTCTCAGATAACTAATCAAGCAATGAAAAAGGTTTCATGGGAACGTCTCCCATTCTTGGGTCTTTGTGACTCAATGGGTTGAGCGATCCGGAGGTCTCGGATTAGTTTCCAGGCTAATCCTATTTGTCTTTGCTCCTTTTCAATCATTATTTAAAATATTTCTAGTCAGTGTCCTCTATGTTGAATTCAAAAGTTTAAGGTGTTAGAAAGATATCAGAGAAAGGATTATAATAGATCAATGGTGTAGAGTGATATGACCAAAGGGGACACACTGTAGTTTACCCCTTACCTTTTGTTTGTTTTTTATTAAATTTTTGATATTTTGAACTGGCAGTTTTGTCACGAACAGTTTTCAGAGAAAATTATATTTGCTGCAGAAAAAAAAAAAGACACAGTGAATTCAAAATAATCATGTCTTGAAAACTGGACATCCTGTTTCAAAATAATTTAACACAAAAAAAAACGGTTTAGAAATACATAAGCACGCATAGTGTGCCCCAATTAAATGGCATGCCTTTCCTCCAAACATTAAGCCCACATTCAGGACTCCATGGTCTAGAAACATGCTGGATGAAGTCTTCGCTAATTCTACCTATAACAATTGTTTAAATTGTAATGTCCTTTTCATTCCCTTTCCCTTTGAACTCCTGGAATACCTGGATTATCTCTTCTTTCGCAAGCCCTGGTGTCGATTCCTCTGTCCTCTCCGTCTGCTTGGTTGCGGCAGCTGCGGCTGGTGGCTCCATGGACGATCCTGCTGATGCCTCTGTCGTGGATATCGCAGGCAATTTCATGAAGGGCGCTGAAGATGAATATGACGTTAATTTTAATTCGATACGTTATATCATTAGTTAAACTTAAGATTAAATTTTACTTGATTTGAATTAATTTCATCATACTCAATCCTCATACTTTACAAATAATGGGATTCTACAGCAAATATTTCCAGCGTAAAACAGCATGATTAAACACGAGCCAGTTACCATTATCATCTTACAGGATATGACGGATGCAAACTCAACATAAAGAAACTTTGTAGTTGTATGTGTAGACGTAGTATAGGTTTTCCCATTCATTTTAACACTATTGTCATTCAATTTCATTAATTCGTCATTCAATTTCGTTCCGAGAAACCAACAGAGCGTAAATCCCAACTTCAATTTCGTCAATGGTCATTCTATTTCGTCATTGGTTAACCAATTTCAAATATTTCGCATTCAAAATCGTCAATTGTCATTGGAATTCGTCTCGGCCACTGAGCGGGTGGTGAATGTTAAGTTCAATTTCGTCATTGTGCAAACAATTTCGTGAATTTGTCATTCAAATTCGTCAGGTGGTATAGCCTTTTGATGGGATAGGAAAACCAGTGGGTGTGTGTGTGTGTGTGTGTGTGTGTGTGTGTGTATGTGTGTGTGTGATGTTTGATGTGTGTTTGTTTGTTTGTTTGTTTGTTTTATTTCCAAATCAAGATGAAACAAAATAAATAAAAAGTCCAGTTTGATTTACTTCAAATCTCTTACAAAATATATAAAACAAAACATAACAACATTACATATATTTCTATACAAAAAATATATAATTGAATGAAGATATGTTTTAAACGTATGTGTGTGTGTGTGGATGTGTGTGTGTGTGTGTGTGTGTGTTACCCCCTATATAATTAATGTTACAATTTAACAATTACATCAAGACAATTTATAACAGAAAATTACCTCCTAAATACATAGGACGAATTTGAATGGAGTTTTGACGAAATTTGTTGCCAATTGACGAAATTGGTTTCGCTTTTATCTGTTCAGCAACTGTGACTTACGAATTTGATTTGCAATTGACGAAAATGTGTGCCTAATTACTAAATAGTGTGGTGATTGTGTTAAATTGATTGACGAAAGACGAAATTGAAGTTGGGATTTCCGCTCTGGTGGTTCCTCGGGACGAATTTGAATGACGAATTAATGAAATTGAATGACAAAAGTGTTAAAATGAATGGGAAATCCTATATTAGTGAAATTAGTGTTAAAAGAGTTAATAATAAGATATAGGCAATACCCCTCACAAAACGTTCCGCAATTCAAGTTTGAGCGTTCATATCTCTCCTATTACTTTATTACCGTTCATGAATTTGGTATCATTGGAAAACTTGTATTCTCCCCTTTACATTGATATGACATTTTCTATGAATATTTTATTGTGGAATGTGCATGACACCCGAATATGGGGCAAAATGTCGCAAAATGCATTGATATTATCAACAGTGTACCCTCCTTTTGTTGGGAGAATAAAGTGTTCTGAATAATGTGAAGTCGGTCATGCGTGAATGTCATTAGCGTATTATCTTCTTTGGAGGATGAAATGTGTCAGTATGATTTTGAGGTGGTGCAATTACGTTTGTGTCTGTTGTAAGGAAGATGTGTTGTGTTTTATTGACTGATTGATAAATTATCATTACGTTTGATTTGTACACAGATTATTGCAAAAATTTTCCGCATTTCAAGTTTGAGCGTTCATATCTCTCCTATTACTTTTCATAAATTTGGTATCATTGAAAAACTTAGTTTCCCCCATTTACATTGGTATGAGATTTGTTAGGGATATTTTATCATGTAATGTGCATTACATCCAAATATGGGGGAAAGTCAAAAGTGAAATGTTGCAAGATGCATTGATGTTGTCAATATGATTTATCATGTCATTGGGAGAAAAGATGATATTTTGACACAACACAACACAACACATCTTCCTAACAACATACACACACGTTATTGCACCACCTCAAACTAATACTGACACATTTCATCCTCCAAAGAAGATGATAATACGCCAATGACATTCACGCATGACCGACTTAACATCATTCAGAACAATTTATTTTCCCAACAAAAGGAGGGTACACTGTTGACAATATCAATGCATTTTGCGACATTTCACTTTTGACTTTGCCCCATATTCGGGTGTCATGCACATTACATGATAAAATATTCATAGCAAATGTCATATCAATGTGAAGGGCGTTTGAGTTTGAGTTTATTTATTTATTCACGGTAAAAAGCCTGCTATCAGCTAAAAAGCTGCTTTTCAGCAAGGCCGTGACACATATTTACAGAAACAAAACATCAAACATTTTAAAAGTGATACATAACAGAACAAGGAAAAGACAATTTAAACTTTATCTTAACTACATTAAGAACGTATATACATACAAAAGTAAAATGCAATACATGTATTAACAATTATTCAGACGAAATAATGTGCTGTCTTTAAAGCATAATCAGATCCAATTTACTGATTGTCAAATGAAATTTGTGTTATTGCACTGGATAATAGCTTTAAAGAGTTAATTAATCTTGTTTCCTGTGGAAGAGCATTAAATAATTTGGAAGCAGAATATAATGTACTATACAAGCTTTCCAATGATACCAAATTCATGAATGGTAATAAAGTGATAGGAGAGATATGAACCCTCAAACTTGAATTGCGGAACTTTTTGTGAGGGATATAATATATTGGGGAAGAAAAACAAGCAAGTTTTAGTAAAGTGGGCAAAAAATGCCATCTCTATCTTACCTAAGGCAAATATATGCAAATACCTGTTTGGTATCCAGTCGGTATCTCAATTTGTCGGTTCATTTCTTTCTGAACAAGTCGCAGCACCAGGATACTATCGTCCTCACACTTTTTCAAGTCGATGATGAATGTTTCGTACCTACGAATTAGTCTACACAACTCTTTATATGGCACGACCTACAATACATTGAAAGAGGGAAATATTAGCATACGATCCATTATACAGATGTAAATTGGTGGTGGAGGAAATAATACAGAATGTATCTCTTCGGGGGATTTAAATAGCATTTTAAATCTCGAGGAAACATTCCGTGATTTTCCCGACAACAAAGTTAACACCTGTTATATCATAATGATAAAAGCTACACATCTTTAAACTTTCAGCCTCTCTGAGTCGATTAGAAAATGTGGCTTTTCGAACTGATAAATGACGTCATAATATAATACCTGTCTCATTGGGACGTCAACATACAATCTTAGTCGGGGCTCTTAGGTCAATATATGAGACCATGCGTGCACTTCCAGAAAAGAGCATGAATTTTGGCACACAGATAGTTTACACCTTCCTCTACAAGGAATTTGATGGAAGCAATTGTGCACGGCCCATTCTTTGCCGCCATCTTGAATTTAAAAATGGCCACCAACGGGCACCAATTTTCATTGATATCTCCTAAACTAAAACAGAGAGAAATTAAAGTAGAATTTCACTGAAAATCAGAAAAATATTAGAATAATGCATTACTAGAGAGCTAGGGGCTAACAGATTAAGATAAATACTTTTTCATGTCCCATACCAACACAAGGGTTTTCTCAGGATTTTCTTTTAGATGCTCGGGGTTTGAAGCTTGTATTGTTGGAACTAGATTTACACATGTCAATTATTAATTCCATACCAGTTTTGGCTTCAGGGGAAAGCAATTTCGATGAGAAAATATGCCTCCAAATGCTAACATTATTTTGAAGAAAAAAAAACAAAACCCCATCACAAGCGCTCTTTATGGTAAAAAACGCCAATATTTTGATGACGTCATATAGTGCGCAAGTTATCTTTAGTAGACGACGTCTTATTGCGAATATACACAACGTGTATTCTTGCCAAGAAAGTGCATTTATTTCATTGCATTTTGTAAACAAGGATCACCTCGACTTATACACAATAATCATTCACTCGGAGACATTGGGTGGAATTCACAAAGGAGGTTTGTAGGAGGTTTGTACAAACCACGGTTTGACGATGGTCTACATCTATGGAATGCTGCTCGTATACAAGTAAATTGTACATCCACATTGTTAACAAGTAAGCAGTTTACATTCCTTCTCCATCAGTTTACAAATGGCATTCTATAGATGTAAACCATCGTCAAACCATGGTTTGTACAAACCTCCTACAAACCTCCTTTGTGAATTCCACCCAATTACGGAAATAAAGACCAATTGAATGAAGTAAGTCACACACCGTCCTACTTTATCTGCTTGAAAGACCCGCCGAAGTCTGGGCACGATTATATTGACCCATTGTTCAACAGCTGTATTTTGATGCGGGTGTCGCTGAATTTGCAGTTCTGCGTGTGATACCTATGAGCTACGTGATAGATTAAAGTAACTATATTTAGCATGCTTTATGGGAAAATTGTGTGTCAAAGACAGCAAAAATAAATGCTTTTAAGAGTGAGGCAGAGGAGCAAATATTGACAAATATTCTCTTTTAATAAACAAGGATGATTGAACTGAGTCTTGTTAAAAGGGCACTCTAAAATGTGTGTGTTTATATCGGACATCGTCTGCTAATGATTGCCTGCACACTATGTGACGTCACGGTATTTCAGCAGGTTTATGCGGGACTTAATGCATAATACTGGCTTACGAACTACCACTATTTCATTGATGATAACTCCTCAATAACAATGTTGTGAAACACTCATTTGTAATATTCGTGTTATGGATTATGTATAAAATATGGAAATATGAGCTGAATCTAAATTCAAAATCAATGAAATTCTACTATAATTTTAGCAGCTATACCCACGTCTTGAATTTCAGCGCTATAGCCTCTTTTTGGGGACCAACGAATCACCTGAATCCACATTAAAGGCTTCAAATGGCAGCCATCTTTAATTTCAAGATCGCCGTCATGGGAATTAGCATATTTAACTCTATATATCAGAAACTAAAAACGGTACAAAGTTGAATTTCACAATGGCTGACATCTGGAACCCATTTTGCATGTATTTCAGAAACTAAAATGGGCATATCTCAGCCAATACTTAACATATTCAATTGATTTTCGACATTTGGACATTATTTTGTATGATATACCTTTTTGCGGGGGTCAACGACTAGTCCGTCTTTGAAAGACCTCTAGATGCAACAACATTAGGTTGAAAGCAAATAAGCGAGACCCATATGGTCCGCCATCAGTGTAATAGTGCTCTAGTTCATAGTGCTCTGGTTCAACCAGAGCACTATATCACCGATTGCACATTGAAATAAACAAAATCATTAAGATGGGCATATCTCAGCCAATATATTCAATTGATTTTCGACATTTTAGACATTATGTTTGACGCTCTTTTGGAAAATGAAGTTCACATTTGAAAATTCTAAAATTTAATTTTTGATGACGTCACACTTCACCACTCTATAGTCTAGGTGTGGCTGAATAAGACATTTGTATATAAAGAGGGCAGTATCCTGTGAAATAAATGGCCTTTTTTAAAGTTTACTTTTGACATTTTCCACCTGATTACTCTCTCTCTTTCACTTTAAATCTCTTTACGTAGAAACACATTGGGTGATTTCAAGTACGGTGCTAGAGGCTGGTGTTAGTGTTATCGCAACACTAACACCAGCCTCTGGCTTCGTACTTGAAATGCCTAGGTGTTAGAGATTTGACCTCGGATTCGTGACGTCCTTCCGGCTACCGCTTCATACAATATAAACACAAGTACAATTTACATCTAGATCATTACAATAATAAGTACAAAGTAAGTTTGAAAAACAAACAAACAATGGAAGAAAAAAAAAAACAAGAAGAAGAGAAGAGAGAGAGGAAAGAAAAGAATTATGAAGTGGAAGGATCATCAGGAAAGTTGCAGAGAACTTATGAATAGATGACCCTAGATCATTGAAATAGAAAAAGGGTAAGAGGATACCTACAAAGGATAACGGAAGGGAGGGCTGTTGCATTTAAATTTGTTGCATTAAATACATTTTCAATTTTCTTTTAAAAGTGCTTAATGTTGCACACTGTTTAATGTCATTGGCAAGTTTGTTCCACAATAATGGTCCTTTATATAAAAATATAGAATTTGAAAAAGATTTACGGCCATATATTAATCGAGTGTCAGAGGCAAATCTCGTATTATACTGATGCACATCACTATTGCACTGAAACATATTATTACAAGTCATAGGTAATAAATTATGATAATAAGAGTACATAAATACACCAAGCTGGAATTCATGTAAAAGACAAATAGGTAAAATATTCAAAGATAAAAATAAAGGTCTAGAATGACTTAAGAAAGGCTTATGACAAATTATACGTACTGCTCTTTTTTGTAAGAGATAAATGCGATCTAGTAAATATTTATTGCATGATCCCCAGATAATGTTGCAATATGATATATATGGCAAGACCATTGTATTGTACAATAATAACAAAACAGTTTGTGGTAAAGTGTCTTGAAGCTTACCCATGATTCCTATCATTTTCGAAATTTTACGTAAAATATCACAAACATGACTCCTCCATTTCAAATCCCTATCAATAATAACGCCTAAAAACTTTGTTGAATCGGTGTGCTGTATTTCTTTATCATCCATATATATTTTTTATTTTATCCATATTTTCTTTATTAGCATTAAATACCATAATGTGAGTTTTCTCATAATTCAATTGTAATCTGTTTGCCTTAATCCACTCACAAACCTTACGGAGTTCAATATTTAAAGTCTCCATCAAATAATCTGGATCTTTATGTTGATAACAAATATTTGTATCATCTGCAAACAATAAAAAGTGTAATAATGGAGAAACTAAATGCAAATCATTAATGTATGATATCAAAAATAAGAGGGGCCCCAGGAATGAACCCTGAGGCACACCACAGCAGACTGGTTGCTGACTGGAGTATTTAAAATCATACACTGTAAATTGTTTCCTATCACTCAATAACTTTGAAATGTAATGTGGTGCCACGTATACCATAATAGTGAAGTTTTGCAAGTAATACATCATGACTAATAGAGTCGAAAGCCTTTTGAAAACCAAAAAAAATGCCAACTATAATCTCATTATTTTCCATTGCTTGTGATACATGAACTAAAAAGTTTGAAAGGGCATGAGCAGTTGAATGTTTGGCCCTAAAACCAAATTGCTTGTTTGATAAAATATCATGTCTGTCTAAAAAATTTAAAAGCCGAGAATAAATACATTTTTCAAAAATTTTAGAGAAGAATGGAAGCAAAGAAATAGGTCTATAATTAGAAAAAATATCTTTAGGTCCTTTCTTATGTATGGGAATAACTTTGGCAATTTTAAGATCATTTGGGACAATTCCTTGTTCAAGACACAAATTAAAAATATTACAAAGAGGCTTACATATTAAATGTATAATTGTCTTTACAACATAAACATCAATAGAGTCAAAGCCTGGGGCTTTACCATTTTTAAAAGATAATGTGTGGTCTATAATTTCCTTTACTGTAATGGGTACAAAAAAGGCTGTGTGAGGATAATATTGAGTCAAAAATGAAGTAAAATGAACATTTGTATTTGTAAGATTCTTGTTTGCTATAGATTGCCCAATGTCTTTAAAATAATCATTAAAACCTTCTGCAATGTCTTGTGGATCAGTCAAAAGTAATCCATTGAGAGTAAATACAGAGGAATTACTGCACTTTTTGCTTCTTTGTAAAACATCATTAATGAGTTTCCAAGTCTTATTTATATTTCCTTTAAAAGTATTGAATTTTGACAAATAATATTATCTTTTTGCAGCCCGAATTTGTTTCGTATAACTGTTTCTAATTTTATTATAACGTTCTTTCTTTTGAGCAGTGGGTTTTTTAACATATTTTTTATATAACTTATTTTTCTTGCACACATTTTTTTCAACTTTTTTGAAAACCATGGTGTGTTCCGCCTTTCAATTTTGACTCTTTTAATGGGAAAACAATGATCATATGCATCAACAAAAATGTTCATAAATTTTGAATACTTATAATTTGGATCCTCATAACAAGTATCAAGAATACAATCAAAATCAATACCTCCTAGGTAATTCGCAAAATTAGCAATATTTTCATCATTAATATCATGTTTATAAATAACTGAGTCTTCCCTATGAATATCTTTATAATCAAATAACGAAAAAAATGGTAAATGATCAGAAATATCTATAGTTATTATGCCAGGAAGAACTGAGCAGGAACTATTGGTAAAAATGTTATCAATCAAAGTGGCTGTAGTATCTGTTATTCTGGTTGGTTTGATTATCAATGGATAAAAAGAAAATGAATATAAAAGTTCTAAAAATGCATTGCATGAATATTGCACATCTAATTTCAACAAATCCAAGTTAAAATCGCCAAGAAAAATACACTCTTTTTTTTCTTTTGCAGACTCCTCAATATTTGTTTCAAAGTATCAATCAAAATGGCCTTAGATTGATCAGGTGGTCTGTAAAAGCCTCCAATAACAATATGTTTGCCTGGTTTCAAAATTTCAATAAAAAGACTTTCACATTGATCATTAAAAACAGAGATATCTTTGCGTGTAATATATTTAATATTGTCCTTAATTGCAAGTGAAATACCTCCACCTCTCCTGTCACTGTATGCTCCATATTATAACCTTCAAAACAAACATCATTTTTAATATTTTCATCAAGCCATGTTTCAGAAAAGGCTATTACATCCAATGAATAATTTAAGGACAAGAGTAAAGTTTGTATATCCTCATAGTGCTTTGGCAAGCTGCGAAAAAGCATTATTCATGGTTGAACAAAATGTTGAAAAGCTTTCAGGTGTGACATAAATGGAATTATTTCCAGCTTCTTCCAGTAATGCGTCTTCTACATCTGCATTGACATTATTAAGTAAAACACTCATTATAAGTACTTAAATATACATGTATAACAGTTACACAAAAACTCTATGAGGCAAGTAGCTACAAACACATAAAGACACATGTTCAAGTGGCAAGGGTATATCTGCCGTCCCAAGGAAAAAGGCATACACACGATTCAGCGTTTTCTAGAAACTGAGATATTGACACTTTTGTGTTTTTGCCACAGCCGCTCGGAAATAATAAACTTGTGAAGATATCTTAAGTGTGTGATTAAAGGCTATATAGGTGTCTATTTTTCTTCATACATGAACAATTTAATTTTCCGTTTAATTTTGAGATTTTCATGAAAATGTAGATACTTTGGGAAAATCCATGGTTTGTGACCGATTTCCCCAAGGAAAAAAGCAGTATCTACATAGAAATTCGGAGGGTGTTAAATTATGCCTTACGTTATGGATAAAACAATCGAAAATGTTTCGGATATATTCTGTATGTACTATTAACATACTTTAAAGGGAAAAAGTTTGATTAATTAAAAAGCGCCCTCTCTAGGCGAGTCACACTTTTCTTTAAAAAGGGACTTATTGGCCCATATTTCCGCAATGAAAGAAAATACGAAGCATGAATTGTATTCATTAACCACGCAAAAATGATTGTTTATACATTTGTTATAAAAGTGTATAAGTTAGAGTTAAAACAAAACTTTGAAATGATAAAGAGCGCCCTCTCTTATCAAGTCTTAAGTTACTTTAAATATGGAATAATGCATGTTACATGCTCCCAACACGGTGCGTGATCGATTTCCCCAAGGAAAAACGCAGTATCTACATAGAAATTTGGAGGGTGATGAATTATGCCTTATGTTATGGATAAAACAATTCTTAATAATCCATGCTGGCACTGAAGAGCTTAATTTAGTAGAAGATTAGGACTGCATTACTGTACATTATACATGACTCAATTGCATGTATGTATGCGTTAAAATCACATGCCATTAACACACTGCACAGCATCATATGCCGTGCGCAGTCAGTCTGTGCATTGTGTGAATGTGGCAGAGGTACACGCACTTTCATGCATACTTGAATAGCCTTTGTCACAAACTCTGCGCTTTATAGAAGAATGTTGGTCGTATTGCAAAATGCACTTATATGTTAAATTTGCTTCAATATGTTGTGCTTCGCAATTCATATAAGTAGTGAAATTTGTTCATACAAGATATAATTATTATAAATGCGCATTATTCATATTGTCTGCTTATAAATAATTGGTTTGTCTTGTCGCGAGACTAGCTGTGTAGATACTGCTTTTTTCCTTGGGGAAAGTGGAGGTTGACTGTAGATACTGCGTTTGAGGGTTGGGAAAAAATGGTGTTCCCAAATTTTTTTCAGAAAACTGAATGTATCACATGAAAGAGCATTGTTTATTGAGTATTTTTCTGCAAAAAAGTGAAAATCAACAAAAATGTCAGATACTGCTTTTTCCTTGGGAGGGCAGATATGATCATCTGGACCAACGAGTAATATATCATGAACATCGAGTATAAGAGTATTATAAAATTGCAACAGATTGAATGAGGAAAAGAATGCATAACGAAAGGACAGAGGATTTGATAAAGAGTAGAACACACACCCAAACAAAACAACAACAACAAAAAATCAAAGAAAATAAACACTGCAGATGTATGCAGCTTAACTATAAAATTTGAATTGAACAGAAAAAAACAAAAAATTCAATGAGTAACTATGAATAAATATGGATAAGAGAAATTGGAATATTAAACAATTATTTTGAGATAAAATTCAAATTTAAAACGGATCTTAAAAAGGATCTTAAAATGGATCTTGAAATAAAACTTGCCAGAAACAATCCCTAAGAGTATGAGTCAGTTTGTAACGAGATTTATAAGGCGAGAATGTTTGAGAGTCAAGAATGTCATATGTTTAAACGAACCAGGTCAGCGTCTGAGGATACTATGGCTACACTTGTCTTTCCTCCAGTCGCTTGGACCTGGGCGAATATTTTTCCGTCGTTTGTCCAGGCACTGACAACCTTGCTGCTTGTGTATACTTTGTGGTACAGGGCTTGGTTCTTTGCTGTCAGATCCTCTTGGATGGAAATACCTGTGCCCTTGAGTTTCCTTCGCGATTGGATGATGTTCCTTCTAACACGGTAGCTGCACAGTTTGATGATCAGAGCGCGGTGCTTGCCAGGCTTCATCTTCCCTACTCGATGGGACCGCTCGATGTCTGCTGCTGAGACATCAAGCTGCAGGCGATTTTTGAAGCCATCTATGAGGAGGCGGTCCGGGTCTTCATTTCGCTTCTCTTCGATGCCGAAGATCCTCAAGCAATTTCGACGTGAATACTGCTCTTGATCATTTGCGCTTTTCTTCAGGATGGCAAGCTGATTCTGTTGAGTCTCAATCTGCTGGTGTAGACTTCTCAGCTCCTTCTGGGACTCCTCTACCTTGACTTCTAGGTCGTGTATAGCGCCTGTATGTGTGTGTATGTATGTATGTGAGTGTGCGTGTGTGTGTGTGTACATAATATTTAATATTGTTTAATAATATTTCTACCGTATGTTTGTCTTAAAAAATAATTTAATGCAATTTGCTGTCAACGTGCTTTTATGCGTGTTGGTGTGCACACATGCATGTGTGCAAATGTATGTGTGTTTGTAAGTGTGTGCATATGTGTTGTGCGTGTGAGTTTGTTTTCGAGTGTATATATACATGTGTATGTTACTCAATAATTGATTAATGTTACAATTAGCAGTTATATCAAGACAATATAGAACAGAACATTACAGTGTATAAACATTGGACGAATTTGAATAGAGTTTTGACGAAATTGGTTGACAATTGACGAAATTGCTTTCGCTTTTTGTGTTCAACAACTGTGACCGACGAATTTGATTTGCAATTGACGAACATGTGTGCCTAATGACTAAATTGTGTGATCTTTGACGAAATTGATCGA
The DNA here is from genome assembly GCA_037951105.1 of Echinarachnius parma. NCBI lineage: Eukaryota > Metazoa > Echinodermata > Echinoidea > Clypeasteroida > Echinarachniidae > Echinarachnius > Echinarachnius parma. The sequence continues at coordinate 22,186 of JBAMJV010006579.1, forward strand.
CGAAAGACGAAATTGAAGTTGGGATTTCCGCTCTGGTGGTTCCTCGGGACGAATTTGAATGTCGAATTAATGAAATTGAATGACAATAGTGTTAAAATGAATGGGAAAACTTATAATAAACTAATAATAATAAGATTGCTCAACCTCTCCAGATCATTTTTAGCAAGCTGATGAGTGAAGGAAAAGTACCAATTAAATGGAAGCAAGCTACAGTAGTACCAATCTTCAAGAAAGGAAAGAAGAGTGACCCTGCCAACTACAGGCCAGTGAGTCTGACATCCATAGTGTGCAAAGTGATGGAAAAGATAATCAGAAAATACCTCCTTCAACATTTGGAACGAAACAACCTTCTAAGTGATGAGCAACATGGATTTCGTAAAGGCCGATCATGCACAACCCAACTGTTAGAGGTAGTGGAACACTGGACCAAAGACCTGGATAAAGGACACAGCATAGACTGCATATACCTAGACTATCGTAAAGCCTTCGAAAGTGTACCTCACCAGCGACTACTGTGCAAACTGAAGTCATATGGAGTGGAAGGTCATCTATTTGACTGGCTAGAAGACTACTTGTCTGAGAGATTGCAACAAGTGTCGGTGAACGGCTCATTATCCAGTAGCAAAACGGTAAAGAGTGGAATTCCGCAAGGCAGTGTACTGGGGCCAGTACTGTTTATCCTCTTCATCAACGACCTGCCATCACTGGTAAACTCAAACATGAAACTATTTGCGGATGACACAAAGCTATACAGAACTATTCACACTGAGGACGATGCTGATCTCCTACAGGAAGACATCGATACCGTAACTAAATGGTCAAAACAATGGCAGTAAATGCAAAGTACTGAGCTATGGAAAAAAAGAACCAGAAACATGACTACTCTATGACCGAGGAATCCACAGTGGTCACAATTGCACATGACGATGAAGAAAGAGACCTGGGGACGAAGATCTGTTGGAAAAAGTCCAGCAGAGGGCCACAAGACTTCTACCCGACATCAGACACATGGAGTACTCAGATAGACTGAAGGCCTTGCATCTACCAACACTAGCATACAGAAGACAAAGAGCAGATCTGATTCAAATATTCAGAATTTTGAAAGGCTTTGATCAATTGGATGCTTCCAAATTCTTTCAAAAACAAGAGGGCACAAACTCAAAATCTTAAAGCAGCACTGTCATACTAGACTAAGACAAAATACCTTTTCAATTAGAGGTGTAAATAATTGGAACGCACTACCTGATGAAGCCGTTAATGCTTCGACTATCAACCAATTTAAGTCGGCATTAGAAAAGCACTGGAAAGATCATCCCCTGAAGTATGGACCATATCTCAGATTGGATGGATCTTCAAAGAGGGACAAATAAGCTTAGCTTCCAGTCTCTACAAACAAGTAAACAAGTAAGTAAGTAAATAAACATACATTTTTATATTTTTCCTCAGCTCAGGGAAGAGTAACCTCCATTTAAAATTCCCTAGTGGAATGTTCCGGAGGCATGAAATCCAAGATCCAAGTTTGATTCTTAAAGTGAAATTAAAATTGTGGTAGCCCTGGCCTTTTTTGCTGCCTTATAATTTGTTTAATGGAATGCCTTGTTTAATACACAGCTGAGTCTGAGACTCGACTGAGTGAGAGTGAGAATGAGACTGCGTTTGACTCGTGTACTACATGCACTCATGACTGTTCGTTGACGTTGTCATGTCAGACCCAGTCAGAGTCCGATTTATAATAAATGGAAACCCAATTCCAAACTAGCCATAGCGTATTAATAATATAGGTTTTCCCGCTCAATTTCGCGATTGTGTCAATCCAATTGATAATACGATCAAACGAATTCGCGCGATTTGCGATCGCCGTACCCAAGCATCATTCCATTCGTAAATAGTCGTTCAAAATCACGTAGGAGCAAGTGAATTTGCACAAAGAGCATACCTTTTCATCAATGGTCATTCGAATTCGCGAAAGGGCAGTTGACAGTTGGCTGCACATTTGCGAATTCGAGTGCCCATAAATGAACTTCTGTGTCTATTCACGAAAGCTTATGCGTATGCATGAATTCGCTTGCACTTATTCGGAATTTGGAAGACCGATACTAACGATTAAGCGGCAATGCTTGAATTTGAATGACCCATAATGAATTCGATTGAAAAAAGTGTAAAATTGAGCGGGAAAACCTATAGTAAAACTAGAGACTATACAATTGCCTTACTTGTCTTAAAGTAGGTCAAACTAGTACTAGTACTACTAAACTAGGCTCTAGTCTAGTGACGAGTCTATTACTAGAGAATTCGGAGTAATTTATTTATGAAGCTACTTTACTCTAGTCTAGCCAGGAGCCGGCCTAGCTAGGCCTTAGGTTAGGCTAGAGCCACTAGCCAGCTTAGCCTTAGGCCTTATCTTTTTTAAATGCGGGCTAAATAGAGCTAGGCTAGTCTAGTACTCGTACTACTTCTATTCTTCTAGTATTTAAGTTATGTAACAAAATTAGAACATTCGCAAGATAGCTGTGTACACCGCCCTATAACTTATACTTAATTAATACAGATCTAAAGTCAAAGACTAAGAGCTAGAGCTCGGAGTCGGACAGGAGTAGAGCAGTACTCCAGTGTAGTTCTATTAGGTGAAGTCGTAAACCATCAGTCACAGATTTAATACTGATTAGGCCTAGGCAGAGTTAGCTCGTAATGTCTGTGGCTACCTAGTACTATAGTAGTATATTCTATAGGCCAAGGTACTAGTAGTAGTACACATACAAATTGTTCGTCCAACTTTTAGTAAGTTCTCTAAAAAACAAGTAAAACCCTTTTTTCCTTTTTCAAATCTGTGACATATCTTCATTTCAAAAGTTTCTTTTTGTAAAATAAAAACATCAAACAATTAATGGCAGTGACAATGTTTACATTATGATAATACTACTACTAGTAATAGCTAGGGAGTATAAATAATTATTTTTGTTAGGCCTATACTTAAAATCATCATTTAGTCACCTGTTAAATTACTTTTGATTATTCCTAGATCTAGGCTGTATGTACTCTCTAGTTCTTTGACTTTGTTAAGTTTTTGCTTTTGCATCCAATGGGGAAATGTTTAATACTTTATTATCAAGTATTCTAATTCGTAAATTTATCTTTAAATCAGTTGGGCATCTAACAATCTTATTAAAAGGAATATCATGTGTCCTAATAATTGACACGTATATAGGGCATTTCCAGTAAAAGATACAACCATGATCTAGATGATAACTAGATCTACTTAACATTAAAACAATACTTTGGTTGTTGGTTGTTTTCTTAATTTTCTCCAGCATCAGGAAAAGTAAGATGCATGAGTGAGCTTGTGTAATACTAGATTATTATGAACCCGTCATTTTGTTGGAGAATATTCTAGACTTTAGAATATAAAAGCTATAGAGTACACTAAGTTACTAACTAAATTGATGGATCTTGTGCCAATCAGTTCAGATGAGAAACAATTTATTACCGGTATAATAAATAATGGAACGAAAGTTTGAGCTTGTTCAAAATCGAAGACTTGTGCAAGCCACAGCTCAGGCCTGCGGAGGCTCACACGTCACTCACGCAAATCGTACTGAAACGCTCTAAAAATAACGTTTTTGACAAAAATAAGGCTCATTGAAAAATTGTACATGACTGTTAGAAATGAGAGTTCTTAATAGATACTTTTACGTCCATGGTGAATTTTGCCAGAGTTCATTGAATTCTGGCTTTTTTTACGTGGATATTTACACAATTTTTTTGCTTTTCGGGCGGATAAATTATTTCTGTCGGCGTCAAGCTATCGATATGCTGGTGCTAGGCCATCAATACTTGGTATCGGTATCGTCGTTAATCTGAACGCTGGTGTTAGAGCTCGGATTAACGGCATTTATTGGCTGCTAACACCAACACCAACACTAGCACAGTACTTGAAATCACCCATTGTTGATTAATTTTGGCACAACAATTTTGCAATCTCTAAAACATAGGCACTTACTCCCTCCAACCAAAGCTAGTATATGTACAAGACAATTACGAAACATTTCGGGATTGTGTACAATTAAATGTAATACAGAAAGATATCGTAAATCAACTATCCCCTATTTGGCACGAACATTAAAACCATGATTTTGGTTGGATTGTGTTTTGTTAGTAATGATTTGCATTGCTTGGTATGATTTAATTAAGTTATTTGTGTTGAATTGAATTAAATTTAAAAAGAGTTTATTAATTAAATAGTTGGCAGACAAAGGCTGAATTATACACTTATTACATTTGTAAAGTACATGATACATGTTAAAAGTTGTAAAGTTTTAAAAGTAATGAGTAATATGCAAACAGCAAAATACACAATTGAAGAGCTCGTTTCCAAAAGAGGTTAGATCCATTTTCCATCAAAATTCATTTTGTTTTGCTTAATTTATAGATTTTGAGCAGCTCTATCCGGTAAAGCTAACAGAAAACTGAAATTCATAACGGAAAGTTGATTTTTTTTTTTTAAAAGAGGTTAGGTCCAACACAGTGTTGTTTCCAGAAAAGGTTAGGTCCAAACAAAAAAGAAACAAAAAGAATTAATAAAAATAAAAATGAAGGTGCCGGGATTTTTTTTAAGAGTTATTTTACAATCCTATCATGATGCTCTTTCATGTAATATAATTGTATATCCTCTCAACATTGCTAACTATAAGACAAAAAGAAAAAAAATCCCTTTCTCAGTAAAAAAAAGTGGACCTAACTTTTTTTAGAAACGAACTCTTCATTCTGGAGAGCTCGTTTCCAAAAGAGGTTAGGTCCATTTTCCATCAAAATGCATTTTGTTTGCTTAATCTATAGATTTTTAGCAGCTCTATCCGGTAAAGCTAACATAAAACTCAAATTCATACTGGAAAGTTGTTACAATTTACAAAGCCTTGGAAAATTAAGTTTTTATTTCAAAAGAGGTTAGGTCCAACACAGTGTTGTTTCCAAAAAAAGGTTAGGTCCAAAAAAAAAAAAAAAAATGAATACCAAAAATACAGAAGATGCTGGGATTTATTTAAAGAGTTATTTTACAATCCTATTGTTATGCTCTTTCATATAATAGAATTGTATATCCTCTCAACATTGCTAACTACAGAGTGAGTCAGAAAAAATGTCCCATCTTTTAAAAGTTGTCTTGTTTTAAGTATGAACATTTAATCATAGGTTTTATGATATGTCTTGGTAGAGTTATCCTCCCAGCATATTTCGGTACCCTTTTCATTTAAAACTCTGCACGGATGACTGAACAAAAGACAATCTTTAAAAGACTGCAAAATCTCACTTGCGCCAAGTGGTTGGGTGAGGAATAAAACAGTGTTTTGAACAAAGACAGTCAGTCAGAGAGAAACACACCCACACACACCTACACACGCACGCACAGTAAAAATTGTTTCATAATGCAGTGTTAACATTTCCCCTTTTCTGATTAAGCATTGGTTTTTAACAAGATCGCTGAATAATTAAGCGGCAATTCCCTTTAATAAAATCTTTCCCCTAACACATTCACCATCATCATCATCATCATCATCAATTGCACATAAATCCAATGTGCTATTTTAATACGTTGGTACAATAACAATAAAAATTAATCTCGTTTATGTCTTTTGTTGACTAACAATGGCAATTTACAATGGATATCTGTGCTTGTGCTGTACCTTCCACCAAAGGGCTTGCCTGATTTGGCAGCAGTTAAATATGTTGAGCTCTGTTTGAGTAGGACAAGTACTGGAATTATCATGGTTCGTCCTCAGTTCACCCCGCAACAGATATCATTTTTGGTCACAAAGTATGCAAGAACTTAGAGTGTAACATAATGTTTGCAAGGGTTATGCCGCCGTTATCCCTATATTCGGTGTCCCAGCAGTACAAGTTATACATTCTTTCACAATTTGTTTTATTTCTCACCAAGCCACTTGGCGCAAGTGTGATTTTGCAGTCTTCTAAAGATTGTCTGATGTTCAGTCATGCGTGCAGAGATTTAAATGAAAAGGGTACCGAGATATGCTGGGAGGATAACTCTACCAAGACATATCACAAAATCCGTGATTAAATGTTCATACTTCAAACAAGACAACTTTTAATAGATGGAACATTTTTTCTGACTCACTCTGTATAAGAAATGAAAAAAACCCTCTTTTTCTCAAAACTGACAAAAGTGGACCTAACCTTTTTTGAAAACGAACTCTTCAATTGTACATAAGAAAAGAAAATGATTATACAAAATTGAATTATATATTGTTTAAAATGTGAACAAGGTAAGGAAGAGCACTATTTTCTCTTTTAATTGGTAACCAATAATTAAAAACAGGGTGTTTTTTAAAGATATTATAAACTGTTCACAAAGTTGTTTTCTTCTTGCTTCCAATGTAGTCAAATTGCACAATGAAAGAGCAAAAGTGGCATATGTTATATAGTCACCTCCCAATATTATTCTGACGACTCTCTTTTGAATTCGTTCTAAATTTAATATTTGCTCTTTAGTAATATTTCCATTAAAGACCGGGACGCAATAGCTAAGTACTGGTCTTATGTATCCCATGTATATAGTTAAAAGATCATTTAGATGATAACATCGTAGACTTAGATTGTTTCTTTATTTATGTAATATGACAAATACTCATAAACTTGCAGTTTGGTACCTTGAATTTTGGTAAAATATTGATATTAAACTTGTAATACGTACATAATTATTCATTTTTAAATTATGCTTATTAATTTCAATTGAAATATCAATATGACTAGAATAGTCTTGCTCTCATATAATAATGATTTCACAATAGATATTCAGCTGATAGGTATAGTTACTTTATGATAAATATATTGTAATGAATTAATTGCTTGGTGATTAATAACTTAGAACAGTTCCAATTATGAATCACTTTATATCACTTATATAGTTATGAATTACTGTATACAATTCATTGTTGTAAATGTGGTTGATAAGTCATTATGCACAATGATTTGATATTTGTTCTTTGTGTAGGGTAGCTTTGTTTATCTAATAGTGATTTACTTTTGTAAAATTTGTACTTAACATTAATGTTCCAATTCATTTGAATTCGAATGTAACAATTGCTATATTTTATTATTTATACTATGTATGTTTTAATGTTCAATGTACACTGATCCTTTCAGCACTGCCTGCTGATCAGTTTGAAATGTATACCAAAATAAATCAATAAATAAATCAGTCCAAGCAAAGCTATTATTGATAACACCCAGGTACTTACATGAATCTATTTGTTTAATAATAAAATATCAATTCGAACTTTGATATCAAACAGATGTTTTTTAATCATGGGAGAAACGATCACAAATTCGCATTTCTTTTCATTCAATAGCAATCCGATACATTTAAGCCAATTTGAGATGGCACTTAAATCTTCATTCAAACACCTTTCGAGTTCGCGAGGCGCCAAAACGTGATAGACGTTAATATGCACATGATATATAAGATTAATACATGATTTGTATAGCTTTTTAAATTCACAAAACATTACTGAGTGGGTATTTGTTGCCCTGACGAAGATCCTGTCAGGATTGGAAGATATGGCTTTTAGGCTTTATACGAATCTGAAACAAATAAATGTTAATAACAGATAGGAATTTAAGACAGCACAGAACAATATTAGAACTACAATAAAAAGAGATAAAGGAAGAATATGCATGAATACATAAAAGATTCATGACAAGGACCATACAAAACGAGAAGAGGTGCAGAAGAATGTATTTAATATTTGTATCATAACCAATATAATAGGGAATCTAGTAACTTGGTTGACATGTGCAAAATCTGACTAAGATCAATAAACATGTGGTCTGATATGTCCACTGAGTAATTGTGTGTATTACTCTAAATTCCATAGACAATTATTGGATGTCGTATGACCAAGTAATGAACGAAAATGCAACGTGATATTCGCTAACACATTGCACTGACTATAAACACATTTATAATCATCCACTGGATGTTTATACATCTGATTGCATGTTTCTATTGTCAATTCGGGCGCAATGAGGTATGTGAGAACCGCTGGAGTTCCAAGCAAGTTTTGAGAATTTTGACAATGTGACTTGGTCTATAGTAATCTGTATGTCTAGCAACAAGACGTTATATTTTATATTATACAAATAGTGCAGTGTTTGGAGTTGAATATACCAGAATAGACACCGATACATTTTGAATTTCTCGAGTGCATTTAATATTGCATCGAGGCCACATGCCGAGTGCAATATGTTTGCACGAGTGAAATTTAAAATGTAGAGGTGTGTATTGTGGAATATTTAACGACAAGAAGCATGTACTATTTGTTATATAAGATGATTATTTTGAGGAACTGATTTTGTTATCATGTTGATAAACCCCAATTGACCTTGCTCAAATTGTGAGTGTTCTCTCCAGCCATCGTCGGCCCTGCGTACTTTGTACAAGTGCCAGCGCGTATTAGAAATAATTGCACGCTCAGCGCAATTTCCCCATTCAAGAACAAGCGCACAAGCGCACATTACGCACTCCAAGCAGGGGGGCAAAGACTGTAGAATTACAAGACAGCTCACTGGCGGTCGCGCAGCGATGTTCCTTCAAACAGAATGAAGATTCAAATCGAGCTTAAGGCCAGACCTTAGTAACCATATGGAATGTATTATATAACTCTATTTGTATCATTTTTATTAATAAAAAACGTTTTAAAATTATAGTCGATAGCTTTTTTGGAACAGATGTCCCCTTCGTTCGTAAGAATTTTAAAGAAAATAAGGATCAAACTGTACTTACAAATACTCGGCAAATCAGGCTAGCATGAAGATTGAGCAACAGCTTTAAGTGTCGACCTTAGTAACCTTTAGGGCTATGTCTTTATGTAGAATTAATATTATCCTCATGATAAGAAAAATATTTAAAAATTATAGTCGATAGCGATTTTACAATTGAAATCAAAGCTGTGAGAAACATATTTTTTAAATTTAAAGATTTTTTACCGTGTAGAGAAAAATGGCAATGGCTACTCGCGTATTATAATGTTAATGCGCGCTCAGTCCGCGGACTGTCTTTATTTAATTCTTTATAATTGTACGCGCAAATTGTGCGCAAAGCAAATTTCACGCGCGATATGCAAATTTGGGGTCGTCAAACTTTATCACGTCATCTTGAAGTTATTTTTAGTCAGGCGAAGTAAACATTGTTATTGTGACGTCATAATGAAAAGCCTGCGTATCAAAGTGCGTGTTAATTTTGTACATCGCGCTCTGCCCATTCACTTTGTACACGATAATTGCACAGTGGTCGGTCTTTCCATTAAGCGTCTTTGAGGGGGGTCAAACTGCGCGCTAATCTGGGAAACTTCATGGACTGAATATGGAAAGAATTATCACTGCTTGTATTTCAATATTGAAAATCAAACATTAAGTGTAGAATCTAAAATTTTAGATTTTCACAGTGATAAATCTGAAACTGAAATAATTTGTAACTAATTCATTTAGTGCCTTTAATTAATGTATTGATTACTACATCACCTGCATATACATTTATAACAAACTTACAATTAGAGAACATTACTTTGTAAATATTAGATGTTTTCATTATACTTTGTAAATATTATATGATTATACTTTGTACATATTGTATATAACTATGTGACATTATTCAATGAGACATTTCTTATATTGTTATCCTCAATACCCTTGTTAAGGGTGAAAGGATATTAATAAATTTCATTTCATTTCAATTTCATTTCATTTCATTTCATTTCATTTCATTTCATTTCATTTCACTGGCTAACATGGAATGCTGGGATACGTTCTACGTCACTAATTTATGCATTTATTGTAATGTTATTCAAACGTCATCGCGCGATTGCCATGTAAGGCCATAACTGTGACCATATTTGGAATCATCTTGAATATTTGATTTGACCTCTTTATATTGACGTCACTGCACTTGCAGCTTAAAGTTTATTGTTTCAACTTTGACACGGAGATTTCGTGACGATGGATATGTAAAGAAGTGAAAAATTACTCTCAAACATAATTATTCGGTAAGTAGCTTCGTATTCATTCCATTATTTTCAAAATTCATATTCTCGGCGTTCTTTCTCATGTTCAGATTTTCTCTCAGATGCATTATTTTTGTAACAAGATTCATAAATTAAGGACTAACCCCACATCGTTCGCGACAAGTTTCTGTGGGTTAAGACGGAGTCCTTGTCAATAGTGTTTACCGCCCGGAGCTCCCCGTCCCACTCGATCTAAATATACGGTACATCTGCAGTAGACGTGTAAGGTCCTTAATTGCCTTTAATTGGGTCCGGGCTGGGTCCCTGGTGCTGGTTATTAATGTATAGGCCAGTTGACTGCGTCTTAAAAATCATATTATTTGAATATTTTAACTACCTAAATTAAATTCCTAAATTCCACATGTGATACAACAAAAATCTAGATTTCTACAGCATTTCTAGACTTAGATAATGAGAAAGAATCAATTCAAATTCAAGCGTTCAACTAAGTTCAACTTCAACTTCAACCCTGTCTCTGTGTCAGAAATAGGTACAGACTTAAACAAAATTAAATTTAAACATCAGTGTTGTGTGGCGCCGTACTTCACAAGTCAAGGGGCCTAGCTCGTAGATGATCACAATATAACAAGCAGCGAGCCTTGGCCTGCCCTAAGGCCGGCCTAGCTTAGCCTAGGCTAGGCCTAGCCCTGGCCTAGCAGTAGCACTAGCACTAACAGTAACAGCACTTAAGTTAACTACTAAAATAAACAACTTGGACTGGGTTAACTAAGTCCTAGACTAAGTAAAACTAAAAGCTATATTTGTCAAACAATGAATGCATGATTAAAAGTAATAAAGTGAATACTTTTAATTAATTGTTCTTCTATTTTTTAAACAAGCCATGACCATTTTTTAAAATTTATAATGCCAATTGTAAAATTATGCATCAAAATCTACCTTGAGAGTGAGTTAAACATTTGTTAATTCTTGTTCATGAATGTTCTGGTATATATATTTTTGTTTAATGTGATTTACTTCTATGAAATAGATTTGACTTTTCATGACCCAGTCTTCAATTCTTGGGTCTTTGCTAAAAATAGTAAAATTTAATTTCACTGTGAAAAAATTGTCTAAAACCAAAGTATGAAACTGTTGACTTGTGCATGTGCCTCAATTATACAAAACTGCACCATTTTGAATTGTATTTCCATTATTAACAGTCACATTCATTTCCTTTAAAACTGGATCTGTTTTATTTAATTGTACACTTTGTGTTGATTCATTGTTTCTTCTTATTTTAACAGTGCGCCCCTGAAGCTGTGGTGTTCGACAGTTCTACATCAGTGCTTACAAATCAACAACGGGGATAACTCTACTACTAGTACTAGTACTACTCCATACACTACCAGGACTACCCACGTTCATCTTTTCTTGCGAAAAACTATTGAGCAGTTCAAGAATAATAAATAGGTAAGTCTCCGGATAAGAGAACAGATTTTTAACTAGATGTTGCAGTGGGTGCACAGCCATGGCCTATAGTTTGAAGAAGGACCTAGGCTTGGTACTAGAGTAGTAGACAGATCCGATAAACTTAAATAATTCAGTCACACAATTTATCCTAATTAGTAAGGAATCTAGAGTAGTAGTACTAAACCTAAGTCTGTCTGATACGCGCGGCGATTTGTCTACCCACACGTATTCCCCACACCAAGTAGAAAAAAGACTCCATGATTCTCACCAATTTTTACCCGTTTTTACATTTCTAACACCAATTTAAGTCATGTAGTACGAATGTCATGTTTATTTCCTACGGCAATATCATTATTCATCGAATTTGGATATATGGTTCGTTTAAAATGAGTAATATCGAGTGAAAATGCGTCACTGAAAAAGTGAACGTACGGCGACATGGCACTCACCTCAATGCACGGGACTACGCATCGCGCGCCTCCCCAAATCTCCAGAATCGGTCACGCTTTTTTGGCCTAAATTCATCTTTCTCACATTTCTGCGGGTGGATCTGATTGTCCAATCCCCTTGATTTTGGTATCAAACGAAAGATAATCCACTTCTCATTCTGATGACCATACTATGAAGTTACTGAGAACGTTATTTCCTTGGGTATTTTCCGATATAGTCCGTTAATAGTGAATTTCTAGGGCATTTCAACGAGTTTCAATATTCATATGCATATGGTCCGAAAGTACATTTCCTCCAGATTCTGAATATTTGCATATTTTTTCGCAGATCCCACGAGATCCACCCGCAGAAATACGTTGTATGCGCCACTGTCATCCTAGCAACGGGTTCAGCCGAACCAGGGGAGGGACTACAATTTGGCATCTCTAGGTTACACACCCCGCCCCGCTTAGATACAGTGCGTCGTTACCACGCTATGCAGCGCATTACGCGCGTATACGCGAGCCCTTTGTTGAATATTCATGATGATAATGATCACATGTCAGCTTGGCGCGAACACTGGCTGTGCATGTGTACTTCAGTGTGTGCATTGATTATGTGCATCATAATGTGTGTGAATATAATGTGTATGCTATAATGAATATGAATATTCATGAACAAAAGTTCAAAGACACTTTCTTTGTTTACTCACGATCTCGTAATTTGTGTGTAAGTATATGAAATTATGATTGTGTACTAACTATACTTTAAACTACATCAGTTATGTTTTGAAGTAACATTATCTCCAACTGGTTCAAGCGTGTTCATATGTATTCATGAATTATTTTTTAAGCATAAAGCAATCATTTTGGAAAGCTTATAAACCTATTTGAGTGAGTCGTTCATGGTCAAGCAATTATCTCAAATTTAATAACATGCTGACTTTGTTTATTTTCCACAGAATATATCGATACATTCATGACTCTAATTCTGAGAAAGAGGAATAGGTGGGAGACTGGGAGTGAGAACCAGCAGAGTGGCGATCTCTTGATGATTTCAAATCAACGTTTGTTATTATTTGAATCGGAAGATATTCATTTATTTATATGGTTCGGAAACTTCTGATTTGTTAACATAAAATTATGTTTTATAACATAGTCATGTATTAATATGCTTAGCGTATTATCTTTTTATTGTTTATGTCTTTCCTAGTACACTAATAAAATACATTCCGTTTATTTACCATTGAACTAATAAAACAACATGAAATGGATTAAATTAAAAGACTGTCAGATCCAATGGCCCGTATTCACAAAGGAGGTTTGTACAAACCCCGGTTCAAACCGTGGCTTACATCTATGGAATGCCAATTGTAAACTGATGGAGAGAGAATGTAAATTCCTTACTGGTTAACAATGTTGATGGTACACATTCTCTCTCCATCAGTTTACAATTGGCATTCCATAGATGTAAACCGCGGTTTGTACAAACCTCCTTTGTGAATACGGGCCATTATGTTTGTGTTTTGTCTGTGGTTATTATGTGCCGCGTAAGTTTTCTGACTTGCGATCGTAACTTACAATCGATTGTATCTCTTTCAGCAACGGGGCCTATAGGAGTGATGACAAACGGAAATACATGTAGTAAATTTTGGGATGAGAAGGAAGGGATATAGCTGGTGAAAACCGTGACTTCAAACAAATTTAAATGTGGTAGAGGTGGGCGGAACAATTATTAAGAGTATTATATGACACACAAATTGATATTAAAAAAAGGACACAGAGTACCAATACGTAAGGAATGTCATAAATTGGACTTTGTGAGGGTCAACAGAGGGGTATAGGGGTATAGGCTCAGGTTAGGTTTAACTCAACTTCGGATGCATTACTTTCGGACCGTGGGACAACGAAGGAGGAGGGGGGGGGGGCGCAATTGAGGAGAACTTGGAGAAGATGATTGGGGCGTGTATATCATAATGGTTGGGTCAAGAACGGTGGTTATAAAAATAATTACGTTTGGATAATCCCCGGGGGGTCTGTCCTCATAGAAAGGGGGGTATCATACGTGACCAAGGACTTGCCAAAAGCACCCTAAACGAGTATTTGCTTGGTGCAAAAAATACACCCTATAAGCAAGTATGATTATCGGTAATTTGATACCCTAAGCAAGTAATCAATTTTTTGTAAAGCCCCAAGCAAGTTATAACTAATTTTTGATACCCTAAGTAAGTAAGCCGAGTTTTTGAGACCCTAAACGAGAAGTTCATCTTTTTGAGACCCTAAACGAGTAATTCATCAGCCTAAAAAAGATACCCTTTTTCCTGATTTTGAGACCCTAAAGGAGATACTCGAGTATCTCGCCTGATCGTAAACAAACCACCCTAATTACTCGTTTTCTTGGTCACGCATGATACCCCCCTTTCAATGAGGACAGACCCCCCCCCCCCCCCCCCCCCCTGCCCCCTGGGAATGAACAGTGTTTATGTTCCTACTTTTGAAGCATTGTTTGTCGAATTTATAAATGCAAGAACCCACTTTCATATCTCGACGCAAAAGATTGCTTTCGATTTATTGTTCCCACTTTAAGTTAATAATAAATTACTTACCTTGCATCGGATTTCATCAACACGAACCAGCCCGAATATCACGATGATGATGCCTACATACCAGTTCCTTTCTCTGTGCCAACTTCAATCGCATCAAGAGAGTCCCGTAAGTTTCGCTCCATACATTCACATGTTTGTAAAAACTTTCTATGCTACATAATCATACATGTTACGTCATCATAATACAGTGGAAACTTTGATAACGAAACCACGCATCTTACCAGTTACTGGTTATCTGGTGGCTCAAAAGCATTATTTTTGGAACTAGTAGATATGAATAAAATTGTACTTGAGCAGAACTATGAATCATACTTTTAAAATAAATGATTACTTATCATGTTACACATAAATTATTACTTATCATGCCTGTACATAATATTAAATTTCACATATCATTTAAGAACTTGTAACTACATGTACGTTTTCACTCAATTGTGATACTTCAAGATCGGGTCGATGAAAGCAACATTTATGATGCCGACTCTATGAGCGCCACAAATGGGTCAAATATAGTCCTACTGGGTGATACAGCAACGTAGATAAGTTCAATCCACTTATTGGTACCGTTCATTGTAGTCATGCAGTTTCAAACATAATTAATAATATCTTCCATAATAAATTTAAATATTTCTTGCATCAATTTATTATCTATTGATATAAGAATTTGATCATGATCCTGTGCAAAATATTGAATTCGTTTGTCAAGCATGAAGACTGAAAATACGCATTATAATCATGTACAATTAAAAGCACAAACAATGAATGGTCTACATTGAATCAGAATTTGCTATTACATGTATGCATGTATATGTGTGTTTATTTTTGCTTGTTTTCTTGCACATAGTTTATTCCATTCAAAATACAATCTAAATCAAAAGTGCTGCTTCGACCAGCGTTTCTTGTTATTGACATCGTATTTAAACATCTAATATTTTCTTTAGAAAAAAGAATGAAGCAAAATTTAGTTTAACAATAGACACACACAAGCTATTGGTATAATTATATACTCTCCAATTACGTCATAAATATGAATTGGATAAATATTCATATGTTCACAAGTGCAGCGTTGTCGGACTGACATGGGGCACAAACACTCCTTGGAGGGGACACACAGTATGTTTTTCTTTTTGTTACTGTTGTCAAATCGATCTCCAACGAACCAGTCCACCCCCTCCATGACCACGAGACTGCAGTTACTATCAAATTGTAAGATCATTACCCAAGGGTGTGTGCTGTATTGGCTTTCTCAATACTTGTATAACTTGTAGAACGTAGAAAGGGGCCGTGTCCTGGAATGAAATGTAAAAAAAAAACAGGTGTTAAATTATTAACATATATTATGTGTAAACATGGTAAATCATCTGATCATGTAAATTAACCAAGAAAAACATGGCGCATCAAAGCCAAGAAAACATGGTACATCAAATGAATCATAGCTAGTCTAATCAAAGCAGAATTGTGTATTAGTACAAGTTCATTCTCACTCTCAGTCTCAGCATGAAGAAAAACGTACATTAAAACAAATATGAAACAAATCTAGCATGCAAGGAACAGCCGAAATCAGTGACTGTTGTTTCCACCTCAGGCCTCATCAGGCCTCCGCTCCAACGAAGCCAACCGTAAGTACGGGGGTGTATACTCCACCCCGGTCCCCATCATAATCATCGTGCGCCAAGCGGCTCACACGGAGAAAAATATACGTCAACGTAAGAGAGTCAATTAACTACAGGCCATTGTAATAAAACATGCGATTGTGACTTACTTTTATCTAGAGATAGCAATATAGCTCCCAGTCTAGTCCTAGTTAGCATGCAGGAGATATTTTGAGTGAAAGATGATGCAGGTAGTGGACAGCTACAGGTACTTTCTCACATGTGTCGATGAAAACAAACGATCTCTTGTTTCAGTTGCATAAAGCAAAAATGTGTATAGAGTGCCGATTTGCTGGAATACATGTTCGCGCGACAACAGGCCCGATACGTAATAGACTACATACACTGCGGTGTATTCCGCTTCCGTAATGCATCACGGTTTATGAACACGCATTTGCCCTCTATACGCCAAGCGGCTCTTACGGAGAAAATGTATAGACGGCCGTTTTCCGAAATATGTTCACGCCATAATTTGCCAAATGCGCCTTCCAATCGGCGTGCATATCACTTCCGTAATACAGCGTAGTTTATTGACATGCATTGCGCACGATTGCAAGGGGAAGTGAGGCCGCTCGCGCTATATGCTAATGAGCTTTGCACCAAGTCTTAGTAACGAGCGCACTGTACGCTCCGCCCACTGCACAGTGCGCTGAATGGAATTTTGTGCAGAGATTTTGTGGCTTCGCGTACCATGTTTTTGCCCATATTTTCTGCACGGTGGTAAGAAAAAACAGTCACAGGAATATCTTAATTTCTACTAAAGTAGAAAAGGTAAGGTCACACAAATTTCCAAATCTTATTTTTTAACAATAGTCTACATGATGACGCAAAAATTTCAAAATTTAAGCAAGTATTTTAGAAGTTACAAAAATGTACCAGACACCTGTGTAATTCATTTGAACATTGTAGCTCAGTTTACAGTAAAAACAGTTATCACAACATAAGCAGCAAGCCTTGGCCTAGCCTAGTCTAGGTCTAGGCCTAGCCCTGGCCTAGCACTAGCAGCGCCTACTATAAAATCAACAACTTGGACTGAGCTAACTAAGACTAAGTCAAAATAAAAGCGATACTGGTCAAAAAATGAATGCATGATTAAAAGGAATAAAGGGAATACTTTGAATTTAATTGTTCTATTTTTAAAACTAGCCATGTCTTGAATTTATGTTGCCAATAGACCTATCCAAATTTACCTGAGAGTGAGAGTTAAACATTTAGTAATTCTTGTTCATGGATGTTCTAGTAATATATGTAAAGAAATGTGATTTATTTCTATGAAATGGATTTGACTTTCATGACTCAAGTCTTCTTGAGTCACTGCTAAAATGTTAATTTTACTATGAACAAATTGTCTATAAAAAAAAAGGTATGAACCTGAGCTGAGCAGCATATGTTGTGTGCCTCAATTAGCAGTCACATTCATTTCTAGATCTGTTTTATTTAATTGTACACTTTGTGTTGATTCATTGTTTCTTCTTTTTTTTAACAGTGCGACCCTGAAGCTGTGATCTGCACTGGTGTTCGACAGTATTCATCATCAGCAATACAAATCTACAATGGAGATAACTCTACTACTTCATACACTAGCAGGACTACCCACGCTCTTTTTTTTTCATGCGAAATAATATTGAGCATTTCAGGAATAATAAATAAGTATAAAGTCTCCAGATAGAGAACTGATTTTTAAAGTGTTGCAGTGGGTGCATAACCATGGTGGAGTACAGTTTGAAGAAGGACCTAGGCAGTAGACAGGCTCGATAAACTTAAATAAGTCAGTCAGTCACACAAGTTATCCTAATTAGTTAGGAATCTACTAAATGTGATGCATGTTAACATTGTAGCTCTTTACGCTATTACCAGAGGACATGATGGACAGTGACAACTGATTCGAAATTTACACACTGATGAGTATTGCTCAGATGCAATGATCCATCGATGTACAATTATGTAGTAATGAACCATTGACAAGTCAAAACAATTACTTATATTACTGTCCTACTGGGTAGTTATAAACAAAGCTAGGACTGCACCAGAATAAATCTTGCTTAGTATCCTCATAATGTGTGAACATACAAGATGATTCTGAAAAAAATTCACATACCCCAGGACTGCCAGCCCACTCAATTAATGGTTTTGTATAGTTCAGAATTTCAGCTACATCACCAATTACAACAAAGTAAAGGGATTGAGATTAAAAGATAAATTCCTGTCAGCTTGTAGCTGCAAATTTGTGTGTTGAATATAAGACATTATTAGATAAGTTGTACTTATTTGCACCCTTTTTGATTAGATTATGGAATAAAATGTAGAATAGTGAAACCTTGTGACGTGCACTGTATGCAGGCCGCATTTATATTCTCATTGTGTCAGTACAGGTTTATTGCTGTGTTGGGCGATTGAACTATGGTAAACTTCATAAAACCTGGTCTTGATCCTGCTCCTGTAATAATGCCTTTCTCTGTCAGGTGCATGCTTCCACTGTAATGTATTAATTGAATTGAACTCTTACTAAAATATTGTATTATTATTTTGTGATGATTATATTATACAAATCTAGTCTCTGGAGTTCATGTTGTGCAATAATGATCAACACATATTAAACACATATCATTGTATTCAATATTTCATACTAATTGAGTGACATCGTAGTTAAATCAAATTTAAATTGAGCACAATTCGTTTTGTTTAAATTGATATTCTGGATAATTAACTATATTGTGTTCAAATAAGAAAATTACTTCAAATACCGTACTGAATGTTGCTGATTCATTTGATTGGTCAATCAAACGGTGAAAAATGTTTGTCGGGAAATGACTAGTTGAAATTAGTTGATAGGAGTTGCAATATGTTTTGTTGATGCAATTCATAAGTTGTATATTTGTACCATGTACATCAGTTTGCATTATTTTGTGCACAATCTTGCCACAACATGACTTAAATTATTATACTACTATGCTATACCTCTCATGTTCAATGCGTATCCCCCTCTCCTAAATTGCATTTTTCTTTGCCCTTCTATTTTCTTTTTGTTTCTCTCCCAGTTTTTCCCTCCTAAATATATTCTTGTTATATTCAAGTTGTAGTAGGTAGTAGTAGTAGTGGTAGTTGTTGTAGTTGTTGTTCTTATCGTATGGTAGGTTTTAGTGGCATTTATTTATTTTTTATAGGGATGTAAGATATCCATAATTCAAGTTTTGTTTTTACTTTCAGTGAGCAAAAAATGATTACATTCCCAAATTATTATAAAATGCTCATACTTATATATCAAGTTTATCAAATTGGATTCACATTGATTCTTGATAAATTGATGAAGATCAATCTAGTTTTGTTTAATGTTGAGAATTAATGAATTTCAGACAACTAGCATACTGGAAGTACATAACTTTTCTATTTAAAAAAGACTGCTAAAAATGTTGTTTTAGTAACATTTAGTTCATATTTATTGTATGTACAAAATATTACTCATACCAAGTTATTTACAAAAGCCAATATATTTCCTGTATATGTATAGCTGTTATACAATCCTAATACACAATTCGTATGTAGGAAAGTACTTTTATTTTTCTCAGCAATATCTTATAAAATAAAAAGAGACAACTGATTTAGAAATTAAAATCTTGATTTGCACAGAAAATACCTTTAGAGATAATGTTTTGTTTTAACAGAAAGTCGAAATTGTCTTTTTATCATTCTGATGGAAGTTTAATGTCGACATTATTTAAAACTATGTTTCATGCTGTTGAACATTATGTTAATTTAATAAATGTTATTTGAATGGTATGAATTTGCATCTTTCCACATTTCCTAGTGTATGTAGATTAATCATTTGAAAACAATTCATGAGATTGCAATAATTATTTTAGCTATCTATGATTGCATGATTATGTGGCAGAATCGGATGTGTCTGTATAATGTGTCTATATGAAAAGCTTAATTATAAAAGGCGCTAAATCCACTTTTTAAACTTTTTAAAACATTTCTTTGCTCAATTATTTGAATAGGAAAAGGGAACGTTCCATATTTTGAATTTGTATCGTGTAATTTGTCCTAAAATGGTTGATTTCTACTTTAATAGCTTACTGATATTTAGGGAAAGTGGATTTAGCGCCTTTTAGAATTAAGCTCTTCATAATGTGTGTGTGTGTGTGTGTGTGTGTGTGTGTGCGTGTGTGTGTGTGTGTGCGTGTGTATGTGTATGTTTGTTTATTTTGTGTCTAAGTTAATTTACGTGAAAAGGGGTCAGTCAATTTGTCAACATCTCAAATTCAACTGAACACGGTAGGCAGTATTCATTTATACAAGTTTTTAACTAGATAATCACTAAATCATTCTATAACTTACATGAAGAGCGTCTGTATCAGACATTTAACCCGTTCTTGTTCGTGTTCATACAGTATGTATTTGTTTGTATAATGTATTTGAGTAGATATTGCAGCAGAATGTGAGTCTGAAATATTCGCTTTTACTGTGTACTGATGTGTGTTTGCATTTACTGTTAATAATGATTACACACATCATACACTCGAAATCCATTAAAACATTAAATCAACATCAACATTTAGCCCACACACGTGTGTCAGTATCGTAAACAACGTGGTTTGACCCGACCCACTTTTAACATTAATGTGTGATTGGCTAAATGTACGCGTAGATGCTATGAATATATGAATACATGAATAATAATTAATTAGCGATGACCTCTAACATGACGCAGTTTGCAGCTTGATATTTCGCTGCTGCAATTATATGCAGTTAATAACTGTTCACGTTCCTCAGCGAATTACCCAGCATTCCATGTTAGCCAGTCCATGAAGTTTCCCTAACCGGCCATGTTTGCTGTGTGTTAAGGCTATGGGAAAATTAGCGCGCAGTGCGTAGATTGTATTCTAGTTATTTATATACTACTTCTATGACTCCAAGGACATCCCCTGCGCAGCTCATTTGGCTCTCTATGGGCAGTGTGTACATACTGTAAAGTTATAGTGCATATGCACCATAACTTTGCCATTCACTGTACCGGATTAAGCATCGGTAATCAACCAATGGGAATGCTCAATTTACCTTAATTATGACGTCATCATCTTATATAATCATATAAACGTAAATGACGTAAATAACGTTATATAATCGTATATAAACGTAAATAACGTATAAACGTAAATTTTGATTGGCAAAGTAAAATAACATGCACTTGTTTATAATTTATAACTTGTTTATTGTATACAATGTTGTTGTGACTTATTCATTGTAAATATATGTGACTCGTCACAGTAAGATCAGCAACATTCGAGTAACCTCATTTTCTGAGATTTTGATACAGTCCGAACCGGCATTATCTAAGCTTTAATATGATATAAAGTTTGTCACATAAATTTTCTGTAACGCGGAGTAATTAACGTTTCTGCAAGTGCAATTTTGAATACTCTGAAAATAAAATCCCGAGAATATCGCCCGAGAAATTTACATCCGTTTCGAAAGTGAAATAAGCTCACTAAGCGGACGATTTGCGACCTGTTGCATCAATAAAATGCCTTAGTAACCTTCTTTCAATTTTCTTGAACAATTGCATATCAGTAAACATGTTTAATTAACACATTCCCTTCGAAAATCGTTGAATATAATCCATGCTGTGTACAGATAATTAAAGTACCTGAGCGAAGATTTTAAAATGCTTGTAACCATGATAATGTTGGCATCATTGCAAAGGAAATGTTACAATCTTCCTAATAATTCATATCTACTTTTCAAAAATTGTCACAGAATTGACTAATCTGCTTCAAAAGTGATGAAATTGCTACCCGTTTTTTCGCCCTTGATCAGCCCGCTGTGCGCCGCACGGTTCATGACGTATTTAGAGGGGTGATCGCCGTGAGAGCGCTCCCAAGCCCGCTCGCACTGCACGATCAGCTGTATGCTTTGTGTACTGTGTAAATGCCACTCGAACGTCAAGTATCTCATCACAATGTCCGATCTTGAGGAGGAAATTCTACTAAATGTAGACATCAAAGTTGATGCAAACAGCTCCACAAAATATAGTGACAGTGGTAGTGATAGTGATGATGATGATGATGATTATAGGGATGTAGGAGAGATAGAAGGAAGAGGACGAGTCAGAGCCAGAACCATGCATGAAACCATTATTCAGTAAAGTCACTAATAAGACTTTACTACTACCCAGTGGCGTACTCAGGATTTTTTCAAGGTGGGGGGGGGGGGGGGGGGGGGGAGGTTTGGTGGGTGTAGTCGTAGAAAATGTTCGAAGGCGAGACCAAGAACCTCCAAAATATTCGAGACCGAAACCAGGTCCGGTCCAAAATGTGTGAAGGTCGAGACCAATACCCATTGGTTGAGTATCCTGTAGTCGTAGAAATTTAAGCCGAGACCGAGAATTTTCGACATTTTCGAGGCCGAGACCAGGGTTCTTTGCACTGTTCGAGGCCGAGTCCACCGATAATGACGGTCGAGACTGCTAAAATGTGAGACCAGTTATAATTTGAAAGGGGGGGGGGGGGGGGGGGGTTCAAACCCCCCCCCCCCCCCCCAAACAAAAAAAAAAAAAAGTTGAGGGAAGGGACATACCAAATACCAATGTCTTTTGTTCATCTAGCTGACTGATGAATTGACTAGCATATGATGTCAGAAAAGTCATCTGGATGGGTTTTTTTAGGGGTGGAGCTTAGCAGGTAAAATACAAGTAATAGAAAAAATAATATAACAAATATGACACAAATGTACATCAAAAAGTCAAAAGATATGTGATGTATTCATTATTACAGATCAACAAAAGTCAACATGCATTTGTAATTTAGTCACCCTTTAAGCCATGGTCTCATCCGACCCACGTAGGCGTAGCGAGGGGTCCACGTAGAGAATTTGGGGTTGTTAGTGGCCCGCGCGCACTACGCAAGTAATTTCAAGCTACCTGACCCTCGCGTAGCCTAAATTTTCCTTCGTCGAGAAAAATTGACATGCACAATTTTTGGTCTACGATGATTTGTTGCGGTTACCGCGTGGCTGGTGCGTGGGTGCCTGCGTGGGGGGCACGTGCGGGGGTCGTGGGCAGTACGTGAGAATTTTCTTCGTTATTTGCAGGAAATAAAAGCTAGAGAAGCACCCACGTAGCCCCTGTGCGCCACCCACGTATCACCCACCTTCTACGCACTCAATATGCACGCACTGCCCACGCGATCACCACTGCCCCCTCGTCTTGCACGCGTAGCACCTTCGCGCCACCCACGTAGCACCCAAGTAGCACCCATGTACTACCCACGCACTGCCCACGTGAAAACCTCGATAAAATGAATTTTCTACGTAGACCAGACGCAGGTGATGCGACCACTCCCGGCCATGGTCTCATCCGACCCCCGTAGGCGTAGCGAGGGGTCCACGTAGAGATTTGGGGGTTTTACGTGGGCCTCACGCGGGTGGCCCGTGCGCACTATGCAAGTAATTTCAAGCTACCTGACCCCCGCGTAGCCTTCATTTTCCTACGTGAATGGAGACAAATTGGACATGCACAATTTTTGGTCTGCGATGATTTGTCGCGGCTATACCGCGTGGGTGGTGCGTGGGGGGCACGTGAGGGTACGTAGGTAGTACAGTGTACTTGCGAATTGTCTTCTTTATTTGCAGGGTATATAAGAGCCTTTTTACACGAGTGATTGCAATCATGATTGGAATCATATTACAATTACGGTGATTCTGTTGCCTTGCTTTTACACGACGAAAAAGACTTCGCGAAAACTGTGATTACAGTCTCGTTTCTGGAGACGTACCTGTCAATCAAATAAGAAGAACACTAGTTATATACTGCATGACTGCATTCGAAGCGAAGAGCGCCCGGTTTATCGGCGGAATTGCATGTAAGGTCACGTAAGCTCCGCCTCCCAATTCATGTTTTGGAGGTCAAGCCGTTTACACTACCGATTCGCACTGTGATTAGAAAACACCTCTGGACCACGATTCGAGTTTTGCGATTCGTGATTCTAGTTTGTGTTTACACGGTCAAAAATACCGTGATTGGAGTGAAAAATAACTCCAATCGTGATTGCAATCACGCAAATGAAGACGTGTAAAACCACTCCAAGCCAGATTATATGATTTGTGCATCAGTCTCTGTTTTGTCGCTTGAGAAGGGATGGCGATTGAACCAGAGCGTCTACGGCTAGTCCTGTTCAGACAGCGGGAATCCGCTGGGGACTTTGTGGCTTTCCTCCGAATAGAGCCTGCCATGCCTGCCCCCGTATCACCAAAGGGCGAGAGGAGAGCCATGCCGTCGCCCTCTTAGTTCCTGGTTTGAAGTTGTCTGATACGTTGCGGTTCCTAGCCTCGGTGAACTCATAATATAGGAATGTAGGAGCCTAGCCTTTTCCTTCCGTGTTCCACACATCACCATATCCCAGTACATCCCCGCGGTTTGCCAGGCCATCGCCGACTAATACATCGGGGAAACAATGCCGACACCCAGCACACCAAATGAATGAACTACCACCACTGCTGTGGCGCCATCGATGGGAAGCACGTGAAGATAAAGGCACCGAAATATACAGAGACGAGACATCATAACTACAAAGGCTTCTTCTCGATTGTGCTGCTCGCGGTAGTAGATGCCAACTACAAATTCATGTGGGCGGATGTCGGGAGCCTGATGGATCGGCTTCAGACGCGGGTATTTTCAACAGTGGGCCGCTCCTGCCTGACATGGAGTAGAATCGCCTAGGGTTTCCCGATCCTGAACCACTGCCGGGAGATGAGCATGACCTTCACTTCTTTCTGGTGGGGGGTGACTCATTCCCCCTTAGAAAGTGGATGATGAAACCATTTGGGGGGGAGGGTGCTGACTCACGAGGACTATCGCACATCTAGGGCCCGCCGTGTGGTTGACCATGGGTTCGGCATCCTGGCCCACCGCTGGCTTGTCCTGCTCACCACCATCCAGTTGGTCCCCCGGGGTGCGCGCAAGGTAAACTCAAGCTGCTTGATTATGCACAATCTGATGAGAACGAGCTACCCTTCAGGCCTTCAGGTCTTCAGGCCAACGATGTAGACCAGGAGGATGCCCACGAAAATCTCATTCCCGGAGTGTGGTGTCAGCACGCAATGGAAGAGGCCAACCAGATCGGAGGCCCAAGTCACCAAGGAGGGCAAGAAAAATTAATCAGGGTCTACCTGAAGAACTACTACAGTAGCGAAGAAGGCAGGCTGCCATGGCAGGATGCCATTGTGTAAACTTTCTATGAACTTGTGAACATAACTTTGGACAATACATCTGTGTACACTCTAAAAAATGAAGGTGCTAAAAAACGAGTGCTGCTCGCGATCGTGCACCTGGAGGAGCAAATTTAGCACCACAAGTGTAAGTAGTGCATAAAAGTCTGCGAGGTGCTAAAAGATCGGTGCTGAAAACTAGTGCTGTGAGAACAGCACCACAACGTGCTAAATTCGCAACAATAGAGACTGTATGATACTATCCTTAGAGTGCGTTCGGCTTCCCGTGATGCGAGTAAGCTCAGTCGGTATCGCGTCTGATTTGGACGCGTGGGATCCCCGGTTCGAATCCTACTATCGGACATCTTTATCCTGCTTCTTTAACCACGAAATGCATATGAGCTAAATTAAGTTCCGAGTTAACGGAAACCACCCCTCCCCCGTATTATTTTTTAGCACTATGGGTTTTATTCATCACACACAATGTGGATTTCTTAGCACCAAACGTGCAAATTCGGTAACACCTCAAGTGGTGCTTAACTAGCACTTGTACCAGTGCCGAACCAGCACAGGCTGTGCTGTCCCTATGCGAGCACCGAAAAGGTGCTGAATGTAGCCCTCCAAGTGCTAAAAACAGCACTTCTGGTGTTTGAGTGTATCAGGTGTATTTTGTATTGATAATATATTGTATTTTGCATTGATATATTGTATTTTGTATTGATAAATAATACATAATTACAGGATTTTCCTGTAATCACTTGTCCTGTAATCACTTGTAAACACCTAACAAAAAGAATTCTAAGAATTCAATTAAGTCCTTTATCACTTGTTGGCACCCAAATTAAACTAAATACATGTATATATATATCTTTGAATTTACCAATTGGTTCTTGTCCCCCTCGTCTTGCCCGCGTAGCACCTGCGCGCCATCCACATAGCAACCACGTACTACCCACGCATTGCCCACGTGAACGAAAAATGCACTTTCTACGTAGACCGGACCTAGGTGGATGTGACCACTTCCGGGTAGAATTTGCCCACGTATAGAAAATGGGCGCGTATGAACAGGTACTGCTCTACGTGTGCGCTACGCCTACGTGGGTCGGATGAGAACATGGCTAATGTACAACTACAAGTTATATTTCAGAAGAACTAAAGAATGTTTGTATGACACATGTACTGCTGAATGCTGATACATGAATATAACATTTTATAATGTTGACAGTTGTTTAATATTGCGCTGGTACTGGCGCACTGGTATAGGGCTCTGGCTGAGCGCGCGCCACCCGAGCTACCCGCTGCCTGATGAGCTGCGGCACCGCTGAATTGCGATCGATCTGTCAGGCACATTGGCGGTAAACTGGAACCACACTCGGCAAGACATTTTGTCATTTTCGAATGTTTAGGGCTGTTTCGGCAAATTCCAAGGGGTGTACAACATGAACGAATAAATGTGACATTATATTTTGCGAATATCAATTACATATGCACTGTTAATACACGACATCATAAAAATGCAATGGTATGTTTGCGATTCACCGTCATGTACCGAACTAGTCAACATTTATCATCCTGCCAGGCTATGCCCGTTTACGAAAACATCTCGGCAAATTACACAATATAGAAGGATTTTTAGGCAAATCTATGAAAATGTATCCATAAAGACACTTTAGCTGTGTCCAGCAAATTAGGCCTATTTTCCATAAGTTATGCAAATGTATTCATGGAAATGGGATATTCTATTAAATTTGTGTTTCATTGAGATATTTGAAAGAAAAACATTTAAAAAAAATGTAGATGACCTAGGGTATATCAAGGCCGGTGGATCAATCTTGCAGATTATTTTGATGTTTGGTGACCATCTAACCCCTCAATTTCAACATGGCCACCGACCGCAATGTTAAAATTCGCACATTTTGTGATATTGTTCAACACCATATCTGTATGATATGCCAAGTAAAATCATTATTGGGATATTGACTTATTCTTGGAACAAGCTAAGAAGATATTTTAAAAGAGACATACAATTCCTGTATAAATTAGCCTCATTTGCATAATTTATGTATAATGACACAGGAATGTAATTTATTATGATTACGTTTTCATTGAAATGAATTTTAACATTCCTGCGGCGGCCACTTTGGATGTGTGAGATAAGATGACTGCCAATGCTGACAATAACCTGTTAAAAGTATTTTTTTACTTTGACTTACCCTAGTTCATCAATCTGCGTAAGTTAAAACATCAATTATTTATAAAGAGACTTAATTTCATCATATACTGTATCACATTTGTGTACTAATGCATACATTACGCAAATTTAGCTAATCAACATAAATAAAGTGTGCTTCTTTTGATGATTCTGCTTAGTTTGTTCCAAGGATGGGTCCAAAATTGTTGTTAAATAACAGTTGTTTATAAAAATAGACACATCACACATGTTTGTACCATGATTGGTTCAAAAGTATAGACAAAATATACACAATTTAACATTCCTGCCAACGGCCATCTTAAATTTGAAGGACTAGAAAAGGACGAAATGTTAAAATAATCTGCTAGATTGATCCACTGGCCTTGATATACCCTAGATCATCTATTTGTAAAATTATTCTTTCAAATATTTCAATAAAAACTCCATTTTCATAGAATATTCCATTCCCATGAATACATTTGCATAAATTATGAAAATTAGGCCTAATTTGCATAGATACAGTGTGTCTCTTTGAATGAATTTTCTTATTTTGATCCAATGAATATAAAAACACAAGTTTCATAGAATATCCCATTTTCATGAATAAATGTGCATAAATTATGGAAATTTTGCCTAATAAAAAGTGTCCCTTTGGATGATTTTTTTCTTTTGATCCAAGGAATATGTGTGCCAAGTAAAACAATCGTACCCCAAAATGCAGTCACGGACCCCTTAACAAGCCTACTATGATCACTTTTGCGAGTTTTTTCTTCGATAGAGACTATGTAAACAAGCATTGTGACGTCACAGCCGTTCCGATGCAGTGCAAAAAAATGTATATCAGCAGGAATGCGCCTTGCCCGCACGGTCGTGCATGTTTGTTAAAATAAATCAAGTCACGTGACAGGATTTAAGAAACCATGTTAATGGATTTACCAGAGCCTTTTATTAAAAGCAACACAATAATTACCGGTATAATTGTGTTTTAGGGTGTAGGAGATGCTATTAATTTGATTGAGATGGAAAATGATATTGATTTGTTAATGACTTGGTGTAAAGAAAATAAACTTACTATTAATACTACGAAAACTAAGTACATCATATTTAAAAGTAGGTGCAGGAAAATTGATGTTCTTGGTAATATTGTAATGAATAATGAAACAATTCAAAAGTTCCTTACACTTCATTTGTTGGAGTTAAAGGGATAGTTGAGTTCTGGTAAGGAGAGTACAGTTTTAGTGAAACTGAATTTTAGTAACCAAAACCTGCATCATTACATTACAAACTAATAGTTATAACTAGAAAGGAACACAAAATTACAAATGACGTAGTAAAGATCATGTTATCATTCAAAAAGAGCCGTTACAACGTAAGGGGGCGCTATCTAAACACTCATCGGTTTCAACCATTTTGAATAAAATATTGTGCATGTGATGCTTTGTTAAAATAGTGATTAGATAGAGAAATAACCAACAACTATTTAAATACCTATTTTGTAACTTTTTGAAAAGAGGAAGCATTTTTTTGAATTTTTAACGGCTGGTTCAAAATTCTCTAATAAACCCGGGACCCCGGGTTTATTACAAATTGTTATATTTATGGATATTTCAGCCGTTTCTGAACCGAATTTGATCAAACAAAGATGATTTTATTGTTTAAATATTATGCTCTTTCAAATGTTACACTCAGTTTGTCATTACCTCACAAAACAATTAAGTAGTCTAGCGCCCTCTCTACCAAAACTCAACTTTCCCTTTAATATTGATGAAAATGTAACATGGAAGAAACAAGTTGATTCTGTTTGTGTCTCCTTGAGAAAGAACATAGGTGTATTATATAGAATACGAAATTTTGTGCCTAAAAGAATTTTAAAATTGTTGTACTTTACACTTGTTGAACCACACATTACATATGGCCTAGAAGTCTGGGGTGGAACTTATCCGTCGTATTTAATGAATATATGTTTGCTTCAAAAGAGAGCCATGCGTGCAATATGTTTTAAGAGTCCAAGGGAGCACACAGCTCCATTATTTATGGAATTATCTGTCCTTAATATTTTTGATTTATATAGATATGTCATAGGAACAGTGATGTATGATTTGATAAACGATAAATTCTCACAAAGCTTAGTTACTTATTGTACTCGCATTGATCATTGTTATGATACTAGAAGTAAAAATGACGATAAATTCAAAATAGTTCCAGTAAAATTAGAATTAGCAAAGCAATCCATTTCATATATCGGACCAAAAATATGGAATGAACTTCCAAATAATTTAAAAAGTAAAATGTCAAGACACACGTTTCGTAAATTGCTGAAAGGTTATTTTTTAGATTCGAAATGATTCTTTTCCATTTGTATATATATGTTCGGCATTCTTGATTTTTTCTGTATTTTGTATATAATTCCAATATTTATTTAATGCATATTTTATAAGGGCTAGACCAACTAGCATTTTGTGCTATTACTAGTTCCTTTTTTACCAATAAGTTTTAATTTTGTGGAATCTTTGTATTATATTGTCAATGTTTTTTGTTGTTGTTTCAATTGGTAAAAATAAATTTCATTTCAATTTCATTTCAATTTAGTTGGAATTTATTGTGTATAAATCGTCGTAAGACAAACGACTTTGTTATACCATACCTTTGCCATCGGTTGCGTCGGATGTGCATCCGGTTTATCGTGAAAGGTGCAGGTGATAGTGAGATCATCTCGTTCTGCTGTGCTGACATCCAAAGTCTGAGGTATATTGATTTCCTTCTTCCCCGAGTTCACTTCCGCCTCTTTCAATATCTGAACAATGTAATAATAGACTATAATTATGATACATTACACTAGTATGTTAACGATTATTATACATTACAATATATTAACGATTATGATAAATTATATTAATGCTTATATTTAAACAAAAACGCTTCTTTTTCGACTGTATGAGGTTATTTGGACATAATTTGGAATTGTCCTTTCGATGATAATAAAACATTATATTTTTTACATTACAATAGCTAAACAGCTTTGAATAAGTTTGTTTACGGAAGATGTAAAGAACTAATAATTTGATGTTATCGTAGATAGTTGGGGGCTGATCGGGGGTGCAACATTTCCTAATGAGTTCATAATGATCAATGGGCAAGCCGTAAGGCCCTTTTTATTTTTTTTGAATTATGTTAAGTGCAGGACACAGACCCGGTGGAGCACCCGGATTTGCTTATCGGTCCGCAATATTTGAATTTCCAACGGACTTCTTAGTGAATCCATAAACGTAGTTCCTATAATGCCAAATCTTGAAATCCGCGTTGTGCCCTTTTTGCTGCAATCACCGGTCTGAAACTTTTCATAATAACTAAGTTTGTTATGAACTCAGTGTGTGTGGAAAAATATGAAAATCTATTGAATACTATTTGAGATTTTAGTGTGTTGTGAATTTCACCCAATGATAAACAAGAAGTCTATTTATTCTGACTCTGCCCTTTCCAGCAATTCATAAAGAAGAGACTTAGTATGTATAATCATAAGGGTTAAATCTATTCATGGGTGAAGTTTCCGCTTGGCCGATGTAGTACTTCTAGAGATATGAGTATTATTTCAAGAGCATCAATTTAGAAATTTGTAGTTAGCGTACTCTACTGCGCGTGCGCCCGGCCATGCATACAATTGATATCGGTCATCCGTTCTGGCAAATCAGCTGACCCGACAATGCAGCAGATCGCCCATTGTCTATATAAGAGATTTAGAAATATACACACATTTGAACGTCAGGGACTGGTTATAACATTCGCACAGTCATTTTTTTCAACGAGACTCGGACATTGAGGTACGTTTTTGTTTGACTCTAGGGCAATTCCAAGCAAACATTGACATAAGCACCCATTTTTCAAATTCGTCGAATCATAACATATTTGGTATCAAATTAAAGCTTAAAGATTAAACTATTCAGAAATGCATTTTGTTCAAAAAAAAATTTGGCGTAAACTATTATTTCATAGGAATTAATTAGCATAAATTAATTTTCAACTATTATCACAAAATATACTTGTAAATATTAAGCTTAAAAGAGCTGCAAAAATAGGTTTTCATAAAATTTTCTTTCAGTGTTGGTAAGAACATTACTTCAATTTATCAGATAAATATCTATTTCGGCATTTTCGCTCTTTGTTCTGCTTCAGTGACTGTTTCATTTATAGTCATCTATATGTCACGCTGTTACCCTAAAAACAGGTATTTTTAATATTTCTGGAAAAATATGAATGGGAATGAAATTATTTTTTGTTTATTCTTCATTCACCCATAGGGCTATATTATGGATGCTAAATAGCAGCATTATCTTTTACCACTAATTAATCTAAGCAATATCAATTTGGTCACGCTGTTACTTTTTGGGTAACAGCGTGACGCAACCTACTTTTTTTTTGCAATATCTCAAGAATCGTTGGATGGATTCTGTTCAAACTTTGTACAAGACATGTATTCAGAGGTATGGATTATCTGATACATTTTGGGGCCATGAGGTCAAAGGTCAAAGGTCACAGCCAATTAATATGCAAAAAATATATTATTCTCAAGATATTTCAAGAATCCTTGAAGGATGACATGATAATTAATACTGGCATGCGTTCAGTGAAGTAGATGACCTGATTATAGAATTTGGTCATGGGGTCAAAGGTCAACAGGTCAAATTATTGTAGTTTATTTTTTATTTCACAAACAAATGCCAGAATTAATGTTAGAAAGAGTACTGTAGATAAAAGAAAATTCTATGAAAATGTTTGGAGCACAGGTCAAAGGTCACTCGGATAATTACCAATTCAAACACAAAAACTTACTGACATTGAAATCATGTTACATGAAACAAATCACTTGTAGATATGCACTGTGCCACCTAAAATTAAACATTTGTATGCTAATTTGAGAAATAAGGTCAAAGGTCAGATGTCAAAGGTCTAATATTTCATTGTTGCAATTAAGTTTGTATTTTGGGTTTGATATTTGATGGTTCCTCAAACTAAATTCTGAAAAAGATAAGAATTTCAGTTTTGTCCAAAAACATTTTTGATCAATAGAGGGCGCTAGGCTGCAAATTTGTGTCATGCGAACCATCATTTCAGAGCATCTGGGTTATATTACCCATTCATCTAGTTCTGTATAGATTCTGGATGACTACATCAAAATTATATAATCTTATTCATCTCATCAATATCTCCCATATATATAACATGTACAATTCAGAGGTCATGCTGTTACCGTCACGCTGTTACCGTGCACAGATACGTTTATGATATCATATTTACTATGAACATTGGATTTTTTCTACATTTTTATTTGGATGTTCTAGCTTGATGTCTAGTACAAAGAATCAATGTGACAAAATTGCAAAATGTTCCTGTAGTTCACAGAGTTTGCTTAGTTTCTTACCATGTAAGAAACCCATGTCTTTTTGCCGTCACGCTGTTACCGCAGATATTGATATTCATAATTCATAATTTAGTGGGAATTTTGATTTTCTTTCCTATTGTAAATAATTGGTAGGATAGTGGTAACAGATGCATATCAAAATTTGGTTCTGGATATTTTTATTTTGTGAGTTATTTAGACTTTCATCGTGAGAAACACCCTCCTACCGTCACGCTGTTACCTTGGAATTGCCCTCTACCCTATCCAGTAACAGTGAAAATAGATATTTCATGAGGATTGAGGTCATTAAATTTCCGTTCAACGGTTATTCATTGATTTTTGGCCGCTCTTGGTAAAAATTGTGAATGACAGGGTAATTTCCTGTCTCATTTTGTTCGTTTTATCGTAAAAAGCATCCTTAAATTTCGCATTTTCGATGCACCAAGCACTATTGTAATATTATGAGTGTCTTTCAAATGTATTAGGCAATCTATTTAGTAGTTTTGATTGCAGCTATTCATCATACTTGAGACCATTTCGCTCTCTTTATTTGTTTACGTTTTTCGCATTGGCCGGTAAACATTTTTTTTTTTTATGCAAATGATGTTTACTTGGCGATAATCGAACGCTCGTTAATTACAGTGCTGCACCGCGCCTGGGCAGACTGCCCCTGCCACTATGCTACTGTACTTGTACTATCGTGTAGTTTCCAGATTAAATAATTCCAGATTAGAAAAGGCTACCTTATAATTTCCTGGCAGATCATCGTACAGGTGCACATTAAGGATCGGTCTCCGATTAGGCGGCATATCGCGTGGAAGGAACGATACGAAGCCAACTCGCTTAACATCGACGAACCACAAGTTTACCAAATTCCAGAACCAGGAGAAGTGTGTCAGTCGCAGTTCTACCCTGTCTCTGCTGACATGGCATCCCGCTGTGTCATCCTGAGACCACGAGGAAGCTACGCAGGAGCCAGATAAAGAATCAAACAATGTTGTTGCGTATTTGGAAATTATAAGAATAGTGGGATATCAAGACGTACTGCCGGTCTTTACAACATTATTGTGGGAAGGTGAACTATTTGTCATCCTATGTATATCGTGGACTTGTCCGTACATATACAAATTAGTTAATTACACATGTAAAGACTCGCAACGACTCGCAATGGTTTACTATAAAAACGAATCGACTCGATGTAGCCACGGTTTAACAACGGACTTCAACGAATTGTACGGCGACTCAGAACGAATAGTCGTTCTTCGTCGTTGCTCGTTCTTCTTTGTCTTTCACCATCGCGGCAGAAAAAGAAACTTGCGTTCTCATAGTAGCGAGTTTTACGGCGACTCGCAACGGATTAGCATTCGTGGAGAATATCGCTTGAATCGCTAAATTCGTTCTACAAATCGTTATGAATTGCGAAGAACGCCGTGACTCGTATATAGAGGCACGACGTCAGTTTTTGAACCGGCTCAAAACTTTTGATCAACAATTTGATCACAATCGTTGCTCATCGTTGTTATTCCATTGTGAGTCGTATCACATCGTCGGTAATGCCCCAGTCACATACACCTGTAAAGTCTTCCGTTAGAGCCACGTGTTGAAATGTATGTATAATGCAATTAAACGAGGCTATCTGGTAGGAATATCAGAGTTAAATCGTTTCTAAACCATACCATTACCTGGCAGTTCTTGTTTTCTCCATCAAGAAAGGGAAGGAATGTTTCTAACGGAAATGTGTGACTGGGACATTTGGTTCTTGTTCGGCGAGGGAGAACAGACGGTTGCAGGACGACCTGACTTGAAACTAAGGAAAGTTCCCCGTCTACTTTGTGTTTTCCGCGTAGTCATCGTATGCCACGCATGTTTACTTTCTAAGCCGCTCTGAATCGTACTGTTTCGTTGCAGTTCGCCTCAATTCACCACGACATAATACGAACCAGAACGGAAAGCGACGATTTGTGCAACAACGCGGTAAGAGTAAAAACGAATTACAACGGCCTGTGAAAATGACTCAACACGAAGGCGCAACGGCAACCTTTTACCATTTTTGGCGCTGCGACTGTTTTAAACAGTTTAAGACGGTTGTTTTGGGCCTGCTTTTACGATTTTCTTCACGACGCGCAACGGTTTTGGGGAAAAACCAATAGGATGTAACACGATGCAACACGACCTAGGCGATTTTCTCGACGAATGTCAATTCGTTGCGAGTCGCCGTGTAAACCGTCAGTATGGGCCTTTACACATGGTTCCGCGGATGGGTAATTATTGTGCAATACGCCGCCCACACTAACGTTTTAATCTTGTGTTTGTATATTGAAGAATGTGAGAAGGAAATTTGCCACGTTTAAGGGTGGAGCGCATGTTGTCACTGTGTTAGAGTGACACGAGTCTTCCGTCTTAACTTTGCTAAAGGGTTTCCCAAGAACTGTTTGGCACTCTTTATGAGAAATTAAGTTATATAAATTTAGAAATATATATTAATTAAGTGAAATCATGAGTGATAATGGAGAGTTTGAAATGGATACAGATGTTTGTTGAATGGAATTATGTTAATTAAATTGCCTGTTAATAATGTTAAACAGAAGCTTTGATAGGGCATCAATTTTAAGATAAATATGTGGTAAAAGTATGTATGCAAAATGTTCTGTTGATTATATTGTGAAAGTTGTACTGAGGGATTGCAAAGATTATTTCAAGATTAATTATTGCATTTTTGTATTTCGTGCACATGTGAAGTAAATATGAATGTTGACGTTGAGGGCGCAAGATGTAAACAAACCCACAGAAATACAGTAGAAAACCAAAATAGATGGCGGCGCCATAGTTGACTCGTACATGTGAGGTAAAGGTAGCTTTTTACACTTGAAATGAACGATATGAAGAATGTAATTGATATATTATTATGTGATGTCAACCTTTTTATCCACTCAGCTGTAGAATATGTGGAAATTATTGTTGTTACATTAACATTAGTATAACACTTGCTCTTTTTTTAGTCAGCTGCTGTGTTTGCTGAGTAGATAAATGGCTGATTGGTGCACAGGTACACATAATTGTTTCAAGGGATGGGGGGGGGGGGAATTATTTCGTCGGCCAAAATTGCCGAGGCCGTGACCTAGACCACTGGGGTAAGAGACGTGTGAACGGGGGAACGCGGGGGGAGGTGTCCGTCAACAATTTTCGAACCCGAGATCGTGACCACTATAGTCTTGTTAAGATGTGTCCTCATGGATCAAGACCATTGGTTAATGATGGTCGAGACCGCTAAAAAATGGACTCGAGACCCGGTAAAAGTGGTAAAGGGGGGGGGGGGGCGGAGTGAACACCCCCGCCCTCGAAAAAAAAACGGGGGGGGGGGGGGGGCTAGGCCTATGGCTTAGTGTCTTCCTTCTTCCCATGAGAGTGCCGGACTATAGTTTGGGTATTCAGTGTGTCTTATTTGCTATAGAGTGTAGACCTTGGCTAAGTTTTCATATAAATGGTAGTATTTTGTTAGTAGTTTGTAACAGACTTTGTCTAACATTCTAACATTGCAGAGTGCATGATCATGCGTTATATAATGTACATGGTGTTGAATTATTACATATGAATCATGTTTACATTGAAGGAATCAATGTTCTGAGTTTGATGGACATTGAAACGGATAAGCTGATAACATTGCTCAGGTTTATTATGAATACTTACTCATGAATGTATCTCTTAGTAAGTATGATGCATTACTTGCTATATATTTATATTGATATATGATGCGATTTAGACACAGTTGATTTGATGTTTAAATTCAATTATGTCATCAAAGTAAATGATTATAACATTTGATTTCAGTGATTATACAAGAGAATCAAGATGAAACAGATTTGACTTGGAGATCAAGTACAGTATTTACATCATATAATGTTTAATCAAGAGGATAACGATATTTCTGTTTTATAGTAATTAATTTGTTTTGTTTTCATCAAGATGATGATCATGTTTATGTAAAGATGACACCTATAATTGATTGAAATTGTTCCACCCTCCAATTTCTGAATGAAGTCTAATTCTGTGTTTATGATGTAGTCTGGATGAAGACTAGCGTTGCTTTTGAGAGACTTGAATAACATGCTTGTTCACTGAACATCTCTTCTCCACTGCCTCTTATTTCTGTTCGTTTTTTCTGACTTTTGAGAGGTAGTTTGGTGAAAGATGACGTTGCTCGAGTTTGTGTGAGATGTTTTGATGATGATTCTTAACATATGGGGGCTTGTCCGGGAAATGAACTGACAACGAGCCGTTTTTGTGAACGTTTTCACCGGAGGATCGAGTCGTGGTCGACAAGGTCGCATGCCATATGCATTGGGTGTGTTATGCAGTGGTTGTACTTTGTCATGTGTGGGTTTGTAGCGTGTAGCTGCAATGTGTCGTTGCGTTGACGTTGAACGATGCGTCATGTAGTAGGTTCGTACATATGTGATTTGTTGTATTCTCGGTTGCTGAATACTGTTTGAACTCTAGTAATGGGTTTTAGGTACGTTCCTAAGCGTTAATGTCGTTATCAGATTACTTTGTTGCTTTCTGGTGATTTTGAGCCTGTTAGGGCCGTTGTATACGTTAGTGTAAGGAGTGAGTGTTGCCGTGTGTAACGGTAGTGAGATCGGTCGCCGTGCGTCGTGCAGGTGGCGAATTGTGTTTCCGTGGCTTGGGTGGCGACTTCAGGAAGTCCGACGTGGCGACTCAAGGGTCAATGTCGGTTAGAGTGGCGACGTTATGGTAAAATCACGGGAAACTGTACCATTCTGGTCTTTTATGGTTGTTAGGAGCTGTTTGTGTATTTGCAAGGAGCATTGCACATGTGTGAATCATTGCAATTGTATCTCGGAGTCTGTCCATACAAGTTTTAATGTTGGTTTTGATATTCTGTCATTAAGTTATTACCCTTCGGAGTCTGACCAAGTGATGATGTGCATTTGCACGTGTAGATATTTCAATGTTTTGTGTGACAAGCAGAGATTGTCTTGGTGATATTTGGTCCTTCGGAGTATGACTAGACAAATGGTACAGTGGTTACAGTTTTCGCCCTTCGGAGATTGTCCAGGTGATGCCAGCCGTACTTCAGTTTTCATGTTTATGAGATGCAGTGAGGGTGTTGCCTTATGTGAATGAGTCGACCCATTTGTCTTTCGGAGTTCGACCAGGCAGAAAGTGGCTGTAAATTTGCTGTACATGCACCAATTGATCGTCTCTCGGAAATGGAACAGGCGTGAAGGGGCAGCAGATTTGTTGGTCATCCATTCGTTAGTCGGAATAGGACATAGGCGGAGGAGGCAGTGAATTACCGTAGGTGGTACATGTTGTTTCGCATAGCTTTTGAATTGTGTTTGGGCTGACTACAAGCCAGGTAGTTTGCATTCTGTGATTGCTGACTTACTGTTGGGTTTTGCTGTTATGTTTTACAGTGTTTCGATGCGTTAGCATTTTTAGG
Source organism: Echinarachnius parma (assembly GCA_037951105.1). Lineage (NCBI taxonomy): Eukaryota > Metazoa > Echinodermata > Echinoidea > Clypeasteroida > Echinarachniidae > Echinarachnius > Echinarachnius parma. The sequence continues at coordinate 60,606 of JBAMJV010006579.1, forward strand.
TACCTTTGCTGTTGTTGGAACAGTGGATTGCGTTAGCATAGATTTGTACCTGTTGTGTAACCATTTATCGAACATAGATGTCCTGTTTGATGTTGATGAATTTGTCGAGGATGTCACGGCAGGCAAATTGAAAGATCTGAGAAAAGTCTACTTGAAAGAAGTAGCACACCATTATGGTGTTTTTTTTTTCCCCAACTGCTAGAAAAGCTGAAATCCTTGGGTTATTGATTAGACACTTTGACTTTGATCAAGGGGGTCAATTTCCTTCTGATAAGGTTTTTGCCAGTCGTATCGCGCAAGCGAGGATCGAGTCAGAGATTGAGAAGGCTAAGTTAGAGAAATTTCAGTTGAAGCGAACCCAGGGTTGCGTGAGTTGATGCCAGATTCTGTGCTGGATGAGATTCCTGGCGGTGAGTTGGTGTCTCTGCAAGTTTGTGGAGAAGATGAAATTCCTGGGGATGACATTTCTGTGACTGAGAAGACTACGCTACCAGGAGATGGGCCAGCTGGTGACTGGACAGATGTTCTGACGGAGCCTGATGGGCGTGGATGTCAGATGGATGAAGCATCTTCCTCCGCTGCTTGCAATCCAGGTGATTGCAGGACTGTCACTGGGCCAGGAGGTGGACCAGATGGAGTCTTAATGGATCGAGACTGGACAGATGACTGGACCAGACCTGGCGGATACCAGTGGGATGATGCGTCATCGACAGGTCCAGCTTGTGGTCCAGGTGATCGTAGGCATAGTTGGCCTGCACTCCAGGAGCCTTCTGATGTCAGGGAAGCTGACCAGACTGTGGAGAAGCAACAAGACGGTCAACGTCTGGCCGGCGCTGCTAGATGGCGTCTAGGCGGTCAACGCAGGGCCAGAGTTCGTAGACGGCGACGATGTGGTCGACGACGTGCCTTGGCAGCGAGGAGGCGAGCAGGAGCTCGTCGAAGGGTTGGAACTCGTGAACGAGATGGGGGACGTGACGCTGGAAGGAGACGTTGGTGGATGCCTCAGCTCAAGTCGCGAGAGCGTGATCGTCAAGGGAGATGGTGTGGAGACCATCCTGATGCTGAAATGCATGTTCGTGGTCAACATGAACTATTTACGATAGCCGACACTGAACTAAGCCAGTGTTTAACGTTTAAGCTACTGGACTACAAGAAGAGAAAAAAGTTGATGTCTCTTATCCAAGTGACTTGATTTTTGAAGCATGATGACAAGGACTGGACAATACAAGAACAGATGGAGACCTTAATTTGAACTCAGAGAACTTTTAATAATTGCAAATGAAAATGGTTTAGTTAAAACCTAAACATTTGAAAGAAGTTTGAACATGAAATCAAGACTTAGTAAATAAAATCAGGAAAGACAGAAATTATATCCTGATGATCATTTGAAGAAAAGAAACTCAAAATTTTTACTTTTGTATTGACACTTTTTCTGAAAAAATGTGTATTGCTGTGCAGTAATTTGAATGTTTTCTTTCTTTTAAACAGGATTCCTGGGCAGACAATTTGCGGTCATAAGTATTCAATTTGTTTCTTTCTTTTACAGGATGGTTCTGATCAAAGGACTGATGCAGCTAGCAGTTTTAGTAAAACAAGAAAGAATAAAAAGAGAAGATTTTCTACGTGTATTTTGCAAGTTCAGCATTGCCTGTAATAAATGTATTCTTTGTATGTTGTAAGAACAGATTAATGTACCCTTTTTTAGTGACAGATTTATAGAGTGACATGGACAAGCTCTTGTGGTAAACAAAAATTCAAATTGTATGTTTTTGCAAAAAAACAACAAGAGAAATGTGATGACAAAAGCATGTTTGACACAAGATATTTTATTTGTTGGAAAAGATTGCATGCATGTATTTTGTGATTTTAAAATGTTTGTTTGAAAAGAAAAAAATACAAGGAATTGTTTGTTTGTATAAATAATTAATAGGAAAACGTATGATTGAATTCAGAAACATTGACAGTTTATCATCGTCTTGCATGCAGTATTTGGGATTTGTATACAAAAAGTTTTGATATACGTAAATGCAGAATGCAGTGTTCGATTTCGGATACGGTAATTCATTTAGTACATAAATTGTTAAAAATAAATGTTTTTGCATCTTTGACTAATGCCTTGTTTTTTCATGATTATAGGAGTTGGTTTTGTTATAGAATTGTCGATTTGAACACAGTTTTGGCAGTATAATTCAGTGAAAATGCTTTTGAGTAACAAGAAAAGTTACGATCATATTTAATGAGTGACGTCACAGACAAGTTATGAATATTCATGTTCTAGTCAGGATCGATAGATGGGGGCTTGTACCTTTTATTGTTATCGATTTGATTTTCTAATCGATCCTGCTTGCTGAATTTTGTATCGTATACGAAAGATATGTGTACAAAAGTTGATATCTTTGATGGTATGTTTATTGATAGTAGCCAAATCATAAAGTTTAGACATTGGTAAAGAAAAATTGTTGCATGTTTGATTAGTTGACAGAAAACATGCCATTCATGATATATGTGCATTGGACACTGTTTTTTGTTCGGAAAGTTATGCTATAACTTTCCTCTTTTGTTGGGGGAGGTGTTCCGCCCTCCAACTTTTATGCAGTCTGAATGGAGACTAATTCTGTGTTTATGTAGTCTGGATGAAGACTAGCGTTGCTTTTGAGAGACTAGAATAACATGCTTGTGCAGTGAACATCTCGTCTCCACTGCCTATTATTTATATTCGTTTTTCAGACTTTTGAGAGGTATGAGATGTTTTGATGTTGATTCGTAACAGAAATACTAAGACATGTTTTGTTGTATTGTTTTGCCAATTTCACGGTTTTTATTTCTGAGTGTACTCAACACCGAGAATCAACGGTATATGAATAAACTACCAGAACGCTAACAAACGTCGGATGGGTTTCATTTACTGTCTCCACCGTACATGTACTACAAAACATCTATATAAACCCCTCAAAAAAAGTTCGGATACTCAAGTTTGATCGATTATATCTATTTTCTTATGAAATCATAATGGCTATATTTGGTATCACTTGAAAGAGTGTGTATACCTCTTTAAAATGATACCAAATTCGTAAGCATCACGAGTATTGGGTATGCGCAGTATATTTGAGAACGAGGGAAGGTCAGAAGTGAAATGTCACAAAATGCGCCAACAAACTTCAGTCGGAAGGTCTGACACTCATATCACGGTCTTTCTCAAGTTCAAATTCTTTCGACGATGAATATCTTGACAATGAAGAGATACTGTTGAACACGGTATCAAAGGAAAGCCTGTTTAATTATCTTTCCAATGACACCTCACTTGGAATGATTATGAAAGCCGGGTAGGTACAATAAAGGTGGATATTGGGGAGGATCGACAGCGAAATGTAAACAAAATGCATTTGATTGTGTGAAATTGAAGGCGTTGCATCCAAAAACATCATGTTGAAGCGTGTTAAATAATGCCCCATTCATAATGACTATGTGATTAAGGTGTGTGTAGTACCTCTAAATGTATGAGGCTCAAAATGACATGTTGCAAGGTCGACATTTTGCCGTTTGATAACGTGCTAACAGGGCATACCTACACGGTCAAAGAGGGCGCTAATATGCCAGTTCTGGCTAGTTTGCGTAGGTTTAGGGAAATTTGATCAACTTTGAGAGTTTTCCTGTAATGCACACACACATGCAGCATAATTATTGCGAATGCGATATCATATTAAAGGTAAATTAATGAGCTTTCTTATAGTGCAAAACGTAATGATGATAGAGTTATGAATAATAAAACAATATTTTACCGGAATCTTGAAACAGGAAGCCACGGTCTTAAATTCATAGCATTAATACGCCCCATATCCGGCTTTACTGCACACCCCCCCCCCCCCCCCAATATCATAATTATTACAGGTGAGACATAATTTTAAGGAAGAATAAACATGTTTTCACATGATGCTAAATTTACTGATTATTATGCAATGTAAAACCCCAAAACATCCCCTCCAATAGTCGATTTTCGATGCAACGCCTTCAATTTCACAAAATGAAATGCATTTTGCAACATTTCGTATTCGACCCTCCCCCATATTCAGCTGTACCATACTTAACCTGCTAATCAAATTGTTACGGACATAATCGTATTTAAAAGATAGGCAAGTGGGCTTTAAAATGATACCATATTTGATAGGTTTAAATCATTTGAACGCACTACAATCTTCGATACAACTTGAGCATTACAAAATACGACACAAGAGTAAAATGTCCCAACTGAATACCCTCGGCCCGTTTTGCGACATTTGACTTCTGACCGTCCTCCATCCTGAAACGCACTATGTATTCCCTGATTTGAAATAAATGACAAATAATGTACCATTTTAAAGGGAAATCATCATGCAATGCAATGACACTAAAAAACCTTAATTGATAACGTTCTTCGACATCTTGGAGCAGCAACCCCGGTTCAACATCAACCTCCTAAAGTAACAGCAAATGCTGTTGCTTCACGCCTGCACCTCAATTCCAAGGTACCTTCTACAAAGGCATCACGTAAAGAAGTCAAGAAGAACCTTTCCAAGTCCTACTCAACATCAGCAAAGACTTCCCCACTTGCAAGACCTTACACTAGAGAAGATGTCGACATTGGTCTCTCATCCACAAAATCAGGGAAAGCAGCGGGAATTGATGGAATCTACCCAGAATTCCTGAAGAACCTTGGACCAAAAGGCCGCGGCTGGCTGTCCTCATTCTTCACATACATCCACTCTTCCGGAGTTATCCCAAAGGCTTGGAGAGAGGCTAAAGTGATTGCGATCATTAAACCAGGGAAACCTGCGAACGACCCTGCAAGCTACCGTCCCATCTCTCTTCTGTGCACATCCTACAAATTGTTCGAGCGTCTCCTTCTGGTCAGGCTTAGCCCATTGGTAGAACCTGTGCTACCAAAGGAGCAAGCAGGATTCAGACCAAAAAGGAGCTGTTCCGACCAAGTCCTAGCCCTCACTACCTTCATCGAGGCAGGATATCAGCGCGCCCTCAAAACGGGTGTGGCACTGATTGACCTCTCATCAGCCTACGACACTGTATGGAGACATGACCTGCTACTCAAAGCCTCCAGCATCTTCAAGTGTCAGACAACCATGCGCATCCTTTCTTCCATACTCAGCAACAGAAGATTCAGAGTTTAACTTGGAGGACAAACAAGCTCGGCTAGAACCCTCAACGACGGCCTCCTTCAAGGATCTGTCTTGGCCCCGATGCTTTTCAACATCTATGTAAGGAAATTTGCATATGCAGATGACCTTGCACTAGCTACCCAATCCACCGATTTCAACGTACTTAGCACAACCCTCACCGAAGACATGAAGAAGATGGAGGACTACTTCACCTACTGGCGCCTTCGTCCCAATCACAATAAGACTACAACCACTGCCTTCCACCTCAGTAACCGACAAGCGGAAACAGAACTGAAAGTCACCTTATGTGGCAAAACAGTCAAGCATGAAGTGTTCCCCAAATACCTTGGAGTTACCCTGGACCGTAGCCTCACCTATCGTGAACATCTCAAGAGGGTTTCTGGAAAACTGAAGACCAGAGTCAACATTATCCGGAAGCTTGCAGGAAACAGCTGGGGTTCAGGCACACAAACCCTCCGAACAGCCTGCATAACACTAGTCTACACTGTTGCAGAGTACTGCTCACCAGTGTGGACATAGAACTGCCATACCAAGAAGGTAGATGTAATTTTGAACTCAGCTATGAGAATAATTATTGGCACCCTTAAGTCAACACCTCATCAATGGCTACCTGCTCTCTCCCACATCGCTCCCCCTGGAGTACGCAGACAGGAGATAATGCGCAAGGAACTACACCGCACCTCCACCAACCCAGACCTACCTATCCATGAGGACCTAGGGAACCTACCCAAAATGCGCCTTAAATCACGGACACCCTTTTGGACTTCTGCAAAGTCTCTAGAAGAGTCTGACCTAAAAGGTGAATGGCGGCGCAAAACCTGGGCGGAGTCCGACTTCCCTAACCAAGACCTTGTACAGGACCCTACGTCAGAGCCAGCAGGCTTCAACCTCCCCAGAAAGCAATGGGTGACTCTGAACACTCCATGCAAGGTCAGCCCATCATCTCCATCGATGGAAAATGAAAGACAGCCCTGCATGTGACTGCGGGAATCCAGACCAGACAGTGAAGCATGTGGTAAATGACTGCCCTCTCCGACGTTTCCCTGATAGTTTTGAGGGGATTCATCTGACAACAGATGCTGCTCTGACCTGGCTGAGAAACCTAGACTTGAATTCATAAAATTTGCATATATGTCATACGAAACAAACAAAACACAACAAACAAACAAAATACAGTTTGACAATAAGAGTAATATAATCGATCAAAGTTGAGTTTCCGAAAACATTTTGAGTGGTTTATATTATGATATAAAAACATTGTACTTGTCACCAGTACAATATAAGTGAGGTGCCACTCCAAATTATATAACACAAGGACCGGAATATTTATCAGTGGTTAATTTTTTGTCCGGGCTAAACAAGAAAAGATGCCGGTAACCAGTTAACCATTTTGCACCTGCAGACCCATTGATTGTTGTCATACTCCCCAAGAGATATTCTCATGGTTTCTTTTCATTATGCAGTCGATCCCTTTAGTTCTTCTTAGGAATTAGGACAAATGGATGCGTGCCATTTCAGTAATAGTATTACAGGTCACCAGTAGTACAATGTCCTCGATGCTCAAGGACGCCATTTTGCTGATGACCATTGTCCTGATGCCGATAAGCAGACCTTTAAGAGTTTGACTGGATAATGAAAGGAAATAATTATAATAAATCCGGTGACGAATAGCAACAATAAATGGGTCCACAGGTGCAAAGCGATTTAACTGGTTACTGATAGTCTATGTCTTTTTAGGCCGGACTAAAGTTGAGCCACTTATTCCGGCAATATGAGTAAGACCACAATACATATTATGCGACCGTGCATCGTCTTGCATGGCTGGATGCCAGGCACCTTACCCTTTAATTAGAATATAAACAGAGCAGAATACGGACATACGACAAGCCTTTATTACTCAGACTCGTACCTACTATGCCAAGAGTTCACATGATTATTTGTAGTTCCTTGAAATGGGGTTAGTTTGTATTCGGTCCAATAAATATGTTCAGCTAAATGGGAAACATATACGTTATAGATTGGTGCTTCATCACATTATATTGGTATATATCATTATAACATAATACAATATAAAAGGAAGTGGCATCTATCAAAAGCGAATTTTACCGAAAATAACTTACCGGAATTATCATCACTTCGTGTGAACACCACACTCTCTACTTTCTTCAGGTCAGTGAAGATGGCACAGTGGGGCATCGACACTGTGATATGTTTCTTAAAACTCAGGCCGGATGGCGTACAACGGATGCCAAAATTGACCATCATCTTATCATCTCGCAGGATCTGATTCAGGTCATCAGGAGGTTTCGTCAGGACCTCCATGGACATGTCGTGTATGAAACCTTCTTCCAGTGCTCCGGGAGGAATGGAGAGAGTGACGTCATACTGAGCAAGGCGCAGTTCGCCGCCGAGATGGTCAAAAGTCCCGCGTGCTGTGTTAATTACTTGCACGGTCGAAGAACCTGTAAAACATGAATAACATTGAAACCGATCTCTAAGCACAACACATATCGTACAGTACGTTTTCTAGATTGACTCGTATCACGCAAATGTACGTATCTCTATCATTACCGATTAATTAAGAAAAACCAGTTTAAAACAAGACTCTTGCATGTTGATTTGGACTGTTCATTTTCAAATTTTAAAATTATGAATAGTGGTCCTTATGATATTTTGGCCATTTTGAATAGCGGTTCTTATGTATATAGTCGCCACGGTCGTCATGGTTCTCTGACATAAAGATAACTTTGTAACGTGACTTACATGGGGGTATATATATAATAAAAGGAGTTATGGTCGATTAAAGATAGGCGTGTTTTAACGATATCATACATGTACATAGATAGATAGCTATTGAGGCAGGAAAAGTTCAATACGACACCTTTGGAAAACATAGATTTCAATTTATGTCAATCTTGTCTTCCATGGACTAGCTGTCATGCATTTTTTTTTTCTTTCAAACGGTTGATTTAACTAACACTACGTCACAATGGATTTGTGGATCTTTAATTGTAAGGAATGTGCGCCTATTGAATTTGGATATGATATAGTTTTACGAAATCTTGCTTTGAAATGAATTAATTCCCACATTAACTGAAATTCTTTTTGTAAGGAACATACATATTTTTTTGAGAGTGGAAGCATCGCTTCTTATGCCACAGCAATGCTTCCACATTATATATGCATATTTATTCACGTTTTTTTTTCTAAATTAACTTCGAAAGCCAATAATCGAAACACAGAGAAGGCTTTTGTTTTGTCATACGTCATTATCATCTTGTAACATTAAACAATCTTGAAAGACAACTCAAAGAAGGGAAATAAATGTTGATTTAAATAAATATTGTTTTGTACATGGCCAGATGGAAAAAATATGCTTAATATTATTCATAATTAGCCATGAGGCAAAAAAAAATTTGAACATGGCAAAATAATTCATGAAAGATTGACAATTTTTGCAATCTAAAAAATAGCCATTTCTTTTGTACATAACCAAATTTTCCGTCTCGTCGCGCGACATCATATTACAAAAAAATAAAATCGAATATTATCTGTGGAAGCTTAGTAATTACTTGTGTTAAACTGTACATTCACACTATTCTTTAGAGGCAATACAGGATTGATTTTTGGATTTTAACTTCGATATAATATTTGTTTGTTTGAACCACATCGGTTCTGTTTTATTTCAAGATGATTTAAAAAATGAATGAAATTACAAACAACACGTTTTGCGTTTTACGCCTTTTCGTGAAACAGGTCACCCAAGTCTACGAAGTGTTGGGTTACCTGACCCAACAGTTTGTTGATATACTATATCCAATCCACGAGGAAAGCTCACGTAAATTGGCGCTTGCGTAACAAAAAATAATGTAAATTGTCGTTGAGAAGAGACTAATTCTCGGTTTAAATTCAACCGAGAACCAGTCCTACCTATACCAATTAACTGCAAGTAGCTTGTTCGGATGTCAAATGATTTAATTGATTGATTGATTGGTTTGATTGATTGATTGATTTGATTTATTGATTGATTGATTCATGATTGATTGATTGATTGATTGTTAGATTGAATGATTGATTGATAGATTGACTCGATTCAATCACCATAATTATACATTATTTTATTCAATCATTGTTTTATTAACTCACTGATCACTCACTCACTTTCACATGCATGCATATACAACGCCGTTAACGGCCACGCGCAGACTAAGATCGCGGCAACTTCTTGCGTAATGCGGAGTGAATGGTCCGCTGCGTATAGCAGCGTTCAGCTGCAAGTCAACATTTGTCGTGACACGTCTTTAGAATTATTCTAATAACAAGAGAAATAATGCAAATGGTGTGGTTGTACATTTACTAAATGACAGAACTGCATATTATTGTCTCAGATTACTATGAATTATGCACAGAAATATCATAAACATAATGATTGAAATGGTTTGTTTCGGCATTTTCGTCGACATTTTTAACCCTTTTGTGCATGTATGTCTAGTCTTAGTAACAAGCGCTTGCCATTTTAAAAATCTTGATTAAACACTCACGTCACGTTTGGAATGGTCGGCCATACACTTCGTAAATTAGAGTCACCTGTTTTACGAAATAGCGCAAAACGTAAACGTGATACGTAATACGTGATACGTGACTATCCGTTGAAAGCCTTTTTGCACGGTGTTTAACACGGTAAGTTATTTTATATTCGCATACACAGACGCAGAGCAACATCGTTAACTCTTTAGATATATATCAGATAGATAGATCTTAAGAATGGATAAATAGTGGAACGAAACAATGTTTTTACACGGTTTGATTGTAAGCTTTTCTATATATTCGCCTACATCGACACAGAGCAACATTTTTAACTCTCTAAATATGTATATAAATAGATATACAGAACATTAATAATAAACACCGTAAGAAAACATAGTTTCCGAATTTTCGCCCCCAAAAATGGGCTTCGTCAGGGCAACTTCTATTGAACTCTATATAAATAGATAGATAGGTGAATAGATAAATAGATAGATATGAAGAGCTGACTTCCAAAAGGCGCCAAATCCACTTTTTGAACTTTCAAACTTTGTACAGATGCATATTGGAATATGATAGCTGCAACGTTTCATATGTTGATTTTCATTGTATAATTTGTCCTTAAATGTGAATTTCTAGTTAGTTACGTAGCTTATGAATGTATGTCTGATATAACTAAGTATTTTTTTAAATGGAAAGTAGATTTTAAATTAGTGAATTGCACGATTGCATGTGGATTGATAGGGCGGGTTCTATATGTGGGAGTGGGAAATGAAGAAAATGAGAGAATGAAGGGGGAATACAAAAAAAAGTACTCTTGTAATTCAACACGAAAAAACATGACCAAACAGGTATTGAAGGCATACAGTCAAACATAATTCAGCGTTAATTTGAAAGATGAACTCCGATATTCAAGTGTAGATATTACTCATAACATTGCAGTATGTTTTGTTGTTTTGCTGATGATAATGCTACTGGTTTAATAACTAATTAAGGAAATTTCATCAAAGATACACAACATAGTTTACAGCCCTAATACATAGGCGTACCTGAGGGGGGAGGGGTTCAACCCCCCCCCCCCCCCCCTTTACTACTTGAAACTGGTCTCAAGACAACTTTTTAGCGGTCTCGACCATCATAACCAATGGTCTCGGCCTCGAAAATGTTGAAGGTTCTCGGTCTCGGCTTCAAACACTTTCTACGGACCACCCCCCCCCCCCCTTCACTTACACGACTCTCAACAAAACCTGGGTACGCCAGTGCCCTAATACAATTTGTCTACTGTCATTTGGATTTTTTTCCGCTCAAATTATGACAGCTGACATTTTTCCACTGAAATTTTTTTTCCTTTGACATTTTTCCCTTGACATTTTTACCTCATAGCAAACACATCTATATTATCATACTTCCCAAAACCCGTTTGGTTCGCATCAAACATCCATTGCAGTATAAAACATGAAAATACAGATTTACAAATCCAGGGGTGGTATTGTATGCTCACCATCGTGTCCACGTTCCATCTGTGTTTCTGCTCCATCTCCGAGTAGTCCTTCACTCGTTAGAGCTTCCTTGGCATTCTCGTTAGGTGGGAGTCTCCTTTTCCACTCAAGCAGCATCTCGATGGTAAGCTGTTCGTTTCTCTTCTGGTCTAGTTGAGGAATGGTGAAGCCCATCGCAACCCCAAGCGCATAGTACTGGTCTATGCTGATTTCGTCGGCTATTTCGGATAGCTCAGAATCCGACTCGCAGTCAATAGGCATAGGAGCGATAGATCTGCTACAGGGTAAATGTAATTTCAATAAATAGTATCTAATAAAACATAAGCTTGGGGAATTGCTGATTAAATAAAACAAGTAGGTCTGATATGTGTAGTTTTATTTTAAAATAATACATAGAAATGTTATGATTTTACACATTTCATAAAATGTTTATCTTGCCTGTTTATGTATGTTTCAGATAAATCCAAACTCTGCTAATTAGGAAGAGGTGCATGAAACATTGCGGGGGCCGCGGAACCGGTGGGTGGTTGGGGGGGGGGGGGGGGCTGCAGCCCCCACTTTTTTGGCTTAAAACAATTACATACCAAGCATAACATAACAATTATTTAATAAATGATACTCATTGTGGTATAAGATGGGTTGGGGTAGGAGGGGGTGGTGTTCAACTCCTCAATTGCCCCCCCCCCCCCCCCTCCTCCTCCCACCCAATCCGGGTGCGACCCATTTTTGTGTTCAGACCCTCCACTTTTAAAACCTTTCCGCGGCCCCTGCATTGATTTGCGATGAATCGCATATTGAATGGATCTAATAACTTTAAAACTGTTAGCATGTGCAAAAACAGCCAAATGGTTGGTAAAATGTGTACTTGAATATTTCATATGTCCACTGAGTGATATGTGAAATTCCATGGGCAAAGGAATGGCACATGACCGATTAATGAGCGAAAATTAACGCAAATTGACATTTGATAACGCCTCGCACTAACTTACTTGTTGTTGTGCTGATGATATTGTTATTGGTTTAATAAATAATTAAGGAAATGTCATAAAAGATACACAACAAAGTTTACTCCTCATGTTTGCAGTCTGACAATATCTCCTAATACATAGGCGTACCCAATTATTATTAAAATGCATGAGTTTTATTTCACCTGTGTTGAGCTGTGTCTTTCGGCGTGTTGTCAAATTCGGACCCTATAAATAAAACAGAAAGTATATGTTTAATGTTAAAAAACTATCATATACATGTATATAGTTCTTGCGGTGGTTGTATGGTGTCTGTAAAAAGGGCAGAGGATATCATTACTTCGTATCATAACATAACTTCCTGCCATTGGCGGGCAAATCTGAGCGCTACGTGATTTGCCTCTAGGCTTGTTAAGGGCCAAAAATATGGGTGTTGACTGCATTTTGGGGTACGATTGTTTTACTTGGCACACATATTCCTTGGATCAAAAGAAAACAAATTCATCCAAAGAGACACTCTGTATCTATGCAAATTAGGACTAATTTCCGTAATTTATGCAAATTTATTCATGAAAATTGAATATTCTATGAAAATGGTGTTTTTAAATTCCTTGGATCAAAAGAAGAAAGTTCATCCAAAGATACACTCTGTATCTATGCAAATTAGGTCTATTTTCCATAATTTATGAAAATGTATTCGTGGGAATGGGTATTCTATTAAAATTGTGTATTTATTGAGATATTTGAAAGAGAAACATTTACAAATAGATGACCTAGGGTATATCAAGGCCAGTGGATCAATCTAGCAGATTATTTTAACGTTTGGTGACCGTCTAACCCCTCAAATTCAAGATGGTCACCGGCAGCAATGTTACAATTCGTACATTTTGTGTTATTGTTGAACTCCATATCTGTATGATATATCTGGTAAAATCATTACATGGGATGTCATAATCAATTGTTGACTCATCCTTGGAACAAGCTAAGAAGATATTTCAAAAGAGACACACAATTCCTATATAAATTAGCCTCATTTGCATAATTTATGTATAATGACACAGGTATGTAATTTATTATGAAATTATCGTCTTCACTGAAATACTTGAATTTTAACATTCCTGCGGCGGCCACGTTGGATTTGTGAGACAAGATGCATAAGTAAAAACATCAATTATTTATATAAAGACAACAATTTCATAATATATCACATTTGTGTACTAATGCATATACATTATGCAAATTTGTCTAATTTTCATCGATAAAGTGTGATTCTTTGATGATTCTTCTTAGTTTGTTTCAAGGATAGGTCCAAAATTGATTCAGACATCAAAACAATTGTTGAAATGGACACATCATACATGTGTGTACCATGATTAGTTCAAAAGTAAGACAAAGTATACAAAATTTAACATCCCTGCCAACGGCTATCTTGGATTTGAGAGACCAGATTGCCACGAAAAATTAGACTAATCTGCTAGATTGATCCACTGCCCTTGATATACCCTAGACCATCTTTTTCCAAAGTTATTCTCTCTAGTATCTCAATCAAAACACCATTTTCATAGAATATCCCATTCCCATGAATACATTTGCATGAATTATGGATATTAGGCCTAATTTGCATAGATACAGTGTGTCTCTTTGGATAAATTTTCTTCTTTTGATCTAAGGAATATAAAAACACCATTTTCATAGAAATCCCATTTTTATGAATAAATTTGCATAAACTATGGAAATTAGGCCTAATTTGCATAGATACAGAATGTCTCTTTGGAAGATTTTTTTTCTTTTGATCCAAGCAATATGTGTGCCAATTAAAACAATCGTACCCCAAAATGCAGTCACGGACTATCTGCCAGATATTCGATTGTGCACATTCCATGTACCAGATCACAACTAAGCAGGTGGTCCATGGTTATCATGGTTATAGGGCTATGACCGCACTCATAGTCTGCTACTCATTCGATACATCGCTAATTCAACATGTTTGGACTTGCAGCTTGTCCAAAATCTGTTCAGGCTACGCTAGGTCTCCAGCTAGGGTCCGTTGAGTCCTGCTGGTAATTTATCTGATGGCTGTATTGGGACGCACTTGTCTGCTGTCTTCTCATAAAGTGTTTAAACCTCCTTAAAGCACGATGCAATTCAAGGGGTCTTCGGATGAAAGGAAGCTTTTCCTTGACTTAAAGCTCACATCACATGCAAATACACGCTGACTTTTAATTATCTGTATTAGGGCACGCATTAAATATATCAAATAGTTTGACCTTAATATGTTTTGTATAACTTTAGACAGTTTAGAAATTATATTTTTAATTTTGCTAAGCCCCGACCCGTAGCGAAACTCTCCAGAGTGAAATTCTTCTTGTGACATCATTTTGCTAAGCCCCGACTCGTAGCAAAACTCTCTAGAGTGAAATTTTTCTTGTGACATCATCGGTCAATAACTACTCAGTTTCTAATTCTACGTTT